>JASDQU010686385.1:0-27337 GCA_032191745.1 Picea mariana | reverse complement strand
TATTGTTATAACACAAATTGTAGGTTGGGAAAAGACCGACCCAACCACAAAAGAAAGTGCTACAACTTGGGAATCCTACACCCAATGTCACCTCGATGTAAGTCCCACACTTCAAGGGTGCCTAAGTCTCTCTAGGGAGGCGATGTGGCCCTAGTGGGAAAGAGATGGGGCTGGATAGAGATGGAAGTGGAGCCCCTAGAGGTCAAATCTAAATGGAGTGAAAAGTGGAAAGAGATTCCTTGTAAACCCAACAAGTATTGTCCCCAAAGATGTAATACTTCTCCGGATAATTGTACTTGCCCGAGACACAAGAAAATCCAACTTGCAATGATATATGTTAGTATGGATCAACAAGTTAAGCTTGTTGTCCCTAATTTGCAGAAATAAATGGCAATTTATATCAGAAAATAAAACATCCAAATCAGCATACAAAGATCTAAACTAGTTAAGAAAACCAACATTAAGATTAACAATAAATATGGGCTGAAAAATGGCACTTAAAAGGCAAGAGAAGATGATTGTTGTAAACATGTATTTTCTGTAGAAAATTGCAGCCTTATGGTTGTATCTTTTAGTCACTTATATCAGAAAGTTACACCATCAACATATGCCAACAATTAGCCCAAAATATGTGCCCTAGTTAGTAGAGTTAGTGAGAAAAATTTTAGGAGCTAGTCTAGGGTTAGTTTAGGAGTTATGGTTAGTAGTTTATCTAGGTTAGATCATACCTAATGGCTATATGTTAAAGTTTCTAAAAAAAAATTAAGTAGTGGGAGAGAGGGGACTCCCTAGTAGGGGAATACTCCTCTCAATGTGGCAAACCAACTCCAAGCAAGAGATATTTCAAAAGACAAAAAATCACGTTTCCCAAGGAAACGGTTTTATATCTCCAATGAAAAAAATAGATGACTAGTTCCTTTACTCTTGGGTTAATGGATTCAAATAAATGAACTAGAGATACTACTTCCTTGGGGGTGTAAATCCTCTTACTTCCCAAGGAAAGTATCTCTAGTTAGTGTTTGAGAATGAGGGGTATAAATCCCCTAACTTCCTCAAACAAACTCTTGCAATGTCAATGAAATTTAAGCAATAAATTATGGAGACTAGAGTGGAGGTGTAAATACTCTTCCCACTTATCTCCTAGCACAACAATCCTTGACTTGAATAAATGATATCATAAGAGTAAAATACCATACCAAAATCAAGAAATATGCTAAGATAATCCACCATAAAATCTAGAAAGCATTCATCCAAGGCTAGTGCCTCACTCCTCCATTAACCATTCACAAGAGATAGCCATAAACAAGTGCACAAGAGACAAATATATCCAAGTTTAGCAAAAATTTCAGGTCAAGTCCTCTCACAAGAGGGAGAGTTATGTTCAAATGAGATCTTATGATCTCTTATTTATAAAAAATGTCACCAAGGTGACTTGTCCATATATTAAGGGGTAAACAAAAATACTAGGGGCCAAAAACCCTAAGATTTACCCCTTTAACAAAGTAATATTAAACAATTCATTTAAAGTTTCACTTTTTCAAAAATAAAACCCTAATTTTACATGGACGTCACCCCTTTAGGGAAAGTTTTGCCACTTGGGACAAGTCATTGGTGTTGTAGAAGTTATGGTAGGCCTCCAGAGGTCACATCTCAAGCATATATGGAATCTCCCCATGGCCAAGGTCTCATCCTCTTCAAAACTTCCATGTGTCAATGTGTGGCAACACCACCACCAAACCTTAACCCCCAAGTATGACGTCGAGCTCAAAATGAGAACGTTTTTCCCCTCTTGGGAAAATCGATTGACATGTGAGGGCTGGGCTAGGTCTTCCACATGATATTCTAGGTCGTCAATTCTTCATCTCTATGATACGACATGTGAACCCTTGGCATCCAACCTGTGTGCTTGCAGCCCCATGGAATCCCAAGCTAGGATTTTTCTCCCAAAACTTTCCACCAACTAGGTCCTGTAAAGACAAATGAGCACACCCTCCAAGGATCTCAAGTCATAACATCATGATATGTGAATCCAATAAATAAATGAGCTACCTAATCATGTGCATCAAAGATTACTATATCAAACGATTAATTGCTCAAAGACACTATGCGACTTGTCAAGCTTGAATATGGGAGGGTTGACGATGTGTCCTATTGGGTAGATCTTGCCCTAGGGAAAGGAGAGTTTCCAAGAGATCCCTCTCTAAGCCATGTAAAGTAGATGAAGTGGTTAGTGTCAAGACTCAATGGGCATAGGGTTCATGACATACAAGGGGTCATAATGTCTCATTCACGGGTGCCTTTGTAGAGGGTTGTGTGGTACCTTCATCTGCAATGCATTTTTTCCAAGCCCATTAATTTCCATTCTTTTATTCTTTCATAATTTTAAGGAGAGGTTGAATTCCACTGCCTTGGCGTGGTGACTAGATAATGGAAATGTCACCCACAAACACCTAGCGGAAATGAGAAGGTTGGCTTGTGATGAGACTCCCTTTCTCTCAGCCATGAAACTGAGAGCCATTACTCTAGTTTGGTGACCAGATGATGGAAATACCATACCATTAGATATTAATGGATGTGATAGGTCAGCTCGTAATGAGACCTCCCATCCTTCAACTAACCTTTTAAACATTCTTTATTTCATTGTGGGTCCCCTTTACTCATAGATAAGTGTTTCATTTGTTTCTTGGGTGATCCCTGGGTGAAGCATCTGGAAGGTTCATACAAGGCTTTTGTATTTTACCCAACATCAATCCCTCTGGGACTTCAACCCCTTCTTCCCATAGAATGAGTGACAACCCCTTCTTGGGTCAATACACCCTAAAATCCCAAGAGATAAGGAAATGGAGGGGAACAATGATGGAAAGTGGTAAGTATGATCGAGAATGGTACAATGGCTCTTTAAGGGAGTTCCTAGTAGCAAACCCATTCCCAAGGAAGAACACTTACAAGGGCACAATGTCAACCACCAAGGTGAAACAGGGGAAACAACATAATGTCCAAGCACATATCATGAAATCTAGATAAATATAAGATACAACATACTCAACTATATTAAATATTGAAATTATGCTAACCATAATACTAACTTGTACATAATGGAGTAAGGCCCGCTGCCTTCCAGAAGCTAGTTGATGTGGTGGATGCCATCCAAAAATATGTGATCATCTGTGGTGGTGAGAGCAGTTTCCAACTGCGCAAAAGGGTATTGTTGGTCATGTAGTTTCTTGACACTCCATATCTGCAACCTTAGGGCCTCGAGACATAATCTCCTTAGTCATCCACAAAACACGGATAACAAGTATGTCATCAAAAAATACTAACACAAATTTTATAAGGGCTTGAAAATAGAATTCATCAAGATTTGAAGGGTTGAAGGYGCATTACTAAGTCCAAATGGCATAACAAAAAACTCATAATGACCTTCATGTGTTCTAAAAGTTGTTTTGGGAATATCTTCCTACCTCATTATGATTCGATGATATCCCAAACGAAGATCCAACTTAGAAAATAATTTTGTTCCATGCAATTCATCTAATATTTAATCAATGACATAAWTAAGAAACTTATCTTTTATGGTCATTTTGTTGATTTGTCTATAATCTGGACAAATATKCCATGAACCATCCTTTTTTGTAATCATCACCATTTGTGAAGAGAAAGAACTTTGGCTAGGTCAAGTTATGTCAGCCTCTAACATTTCTTGGATCATATGCTCAATCTCACTCTTATGTGCATATGGATACCTATAAGGTCTAATGTTAKGTGGTACACTTCCTGGTTGCAAATGAATAACATGGTMACGATCTCAAGTAGGTGGAAGACCCTTAGGCATTTCATCAAAATACCTTGGAATGATTGTTGATAACTATTTGGATATATAATGGAGAAAATGATATAAATGTTTGAACATCAAGTGAGCGAAATTGTGCAATTACACCCTAGTGTCACTTTTTGAGCAATTTTGTCATACTATTAGAGCTTATCACTTTAGAGGATTTTCCTTGGATACCTCTAAGCTCAATTTCCTTGCCATATGAGGAAAATCTCATGAAAATATATTGAAAATTAAGGGACACTTTTCCCAACGATTGTAACTATTGGACCCCTAATAAAATATTATCACCACCCATTTGGATGGAAATCATGGGACTATCCAAAAAATACTCCTCCATGTTGAGCTTAATACTATGGAACTTCCCAGAACAATTTATGGTACCTTCATCTTCAATCATTAATTGAAACTATGGTGTGGGATATACAAAGAAATTGAAATCTTTTGCTAATTTGTAATTGATGAAATTATTGGTACTACCATAATCAATCAATATTGTTACCTTTTTCTTTTTGATATATCCTTGTATCTTGAGGGTTTGTGGAGTACCGATGCTGGCCAATGCATGACAAGATATTGTTGGAGTAATCTCTTCTAGATCCAGATCTTATGATGGTTCCAATTCTTGATCTTCTTCCTCTTCATAGTCAATGTAGAATAATTTCTTCTCATTGCATTTATGCCATTTACTAAACTTTCTCTCACAATTTAAAAATAGTCCCTTGGCTCTTCTTTCATCCATTTGTTGAGGTGTTAACCTTGTCGGTTTAGGAGAGGGAATAT
Organism: Picea mariana; assembly: GCA_032191745.1. Classification (NCBI taxonomy): domain Eukaryota; kingdom Viridiplantae; phylum Streptophyta; class Pinopsida; order Pinales; family Pinaceae; genus Picea; species Picea mariana. The sequence continues at coordinate 22,722 of JASDQU010686385.1, read as the reverse complement.
GGTGCGCTCTATAGTTATCAGTGGCCACCCTTCTAGTAGGCATATTTTTGTTTTCCACTTTCCTTGCCACATTGAAAGATTTCTCTAGGGATATAGGTTCGAAGAAACGCACCTCATGTTGAATTTTGTCCTTTAAAGTTCCCATAAAGAGATATAACAAGTTATCCTCGGGAATGTTCTTTACCTTGAGACTAAGCTTTTGGAATTATTTAATGTGCTCTGTAATTGGAACTTTTTGCTGAATATTTATCAATTGACTAAAGAATGTATTGATCTTAATATGCCCATAATGTAATATCAATTCATCTATAAAAATGGACCAAGAGATAATAAAAAAAAAACTTTCAGAAAGCCATTGATACCACACAAATTGATCATTTTCTAAATACAAGGATGCAATAGATACATTTTGTAATCTTGGTTTTTGGTGTAGATCAAAGAATTTATTCATCTATAATATCCATGTTATAGAATATTTACCATCAAACTTTCTCATATTGATCTTTAGAATGAAGTAGTTCCTTGGTGTTGCATTGTAACCTTGATGAAGTGGATCTTGAAGTAATGAATGATTCTGAAATTAAATATTTGTACTCTCCAATTGTGATAAAATACTCCCCATAAATGATTGATTCTAAATTCCACCGTTCTTATTTTTAGGATTTCCTTGGATCTCCATATTCCTTTTATGGATCCTCTATAAGAACATGGCTTCTATGGATTTTTTCATTTCATCAATTTTTCTTTCCCATTTGATAGATATTTTCATCCATCTTATTTTCCATATGTGCACTATTTTCATTCATATTTTTTTTCCATCTCTTTCCTATTTTCATCCATCGTATTTTTTTATGTCATCCATCTTTTTTTTCATTTCATCCTCCATTTCCCCTTTTAGGGCTTCTCGAGAATTTGATAAATCCACTAATTTCAACATACTACCACTCATTTCATCAACTTGGTTCTTTAACTTGGTTAGTCTGTTTTCAAAGTATTCATTTCCTTTGCAAGTCATGTTTGTGTTTTTATGAGTACCCATAATATTTTTTTTTAATTTTTTTTTCTATGTGAGAAAATAATAATTATCCTCTTTCTCCTCTTTATCACAAGTTTTAAATCACCAAAACGAATCTTCCAATAAAAAGTTATGCCAATTGTAAGTTATGTACCTTTCAAATCTTTAATTTGGAGCATGTTTGGATAGCTAACCTTTTTCTTGATATATATGTGACCTTTGAACCCTTATAAGTCTGAAATTTCAGCATGTAGTACCATGATATGACTTCTTAAACTCCTAAAAATTTCACAGTCAGAACCTTCACCGATAAAAATTCATAACAAAAATACCAAAATGTCTTGTTTAAGACTAATTTTAGGATTAGTAAACAACCCTTGTCAAGCACACACTTATACTGAGAGAGGGGGGTAACTTAGTATAAAGCTATATTTTTCTTTTTAACATTCACAAACCATAATGAATAAATCACATAAATGTAACAACTAGAAGACACAATATTTAACGTGGAAACCCTTTTGGGAGAAAATCACAAAAAAATATTTTTATAAATTTGTAGGCACAAACCTATGGTTACAAATGTTTGTAGGAAAAAACATACAGGAGACATCGATCCCCTATGATTTTGGTAGGCACCTCCCTACAAGAGACACCAATCCCTTCTGTTGTTTGTAGGCACTGACCTAGAGGAGACACCGATCCCCTTCTATTGTTTGTAGGCACCGACCTACATGAGACATTGATCCCCTATGTAGTTTGTAGGCACCGACCTACATGAGACACTGATCCCCTTTATTTTTTGTATGTACCGATCTACTGTAGACACCAATCCCCATAGCTATTTTTTTTGTAAGCACCAACCTACTTATAAGTTTACAAGTTCTTTGTATGCATTTCTTTCATTGGTTTGCTTGTTGCTTTTTCACCAAATTTTCTTTGCGCTCATTACCTTTTCTTTCATCAGATCTTCTCTATGCTCGTTACTTCTTCTTTTGCCATATTTTTTATGTTCTCTCTACTTCTAGATTTTCCATATCAACTCAACACTCACTCCTTCTACTTTCATCAGATCTACTCTGCAATCTCTACTTATGCTTTCACCATATATGCTCTTCACTAAGATTTAATCGTCGCTTCTTGAAGGATATTCAATCATTACTCCTCAAATGATATGCATAAGAATATTACATTTTCACCCACACACACACATTATTTATCATAATCCTCTTCTACATTTATACTTTACCATAATTTTTACATCAAAAGTCATGTTCATTTGAAAAGACATGACTTTTATTAAACAAATAATTAATTTCCCCCATTTTTTCTTTTTAATTCACTTTTCAACTTAACATGGGTAAAATACTACCATGGATTTTAAATCCATGTGAAAATACCATCTGCACTTTTATTCCACTTCACTTTTACCTTTTTTAATCCACTTTCATGTTTACTCCACTTTTACGTAACTTCATTTCTAAATTTTACCTTTTTAAATCCACTTTCTTGTTTACTCCAGTTTTACGCAACTTCATTTCTCATCCACTTTCACTTAACTTTATTTATAATCCACTTCCACATTTGTATTTATTAAATTCACATTTGTATTTGAATACTTACTTACCTTTGACATCAATGGCAATAATTTATTCAACAATCTCCCCCTTTGTCATTGATGACAACCTTGTACTAAAAAACACCTCYAKAAATAAAAATAATTATCCCTTATCTGCAACTCTCCCTATCTTTAATTCTCCTCCCCATGCATGCAACTCTCCCCCTGTCTGTAATTATCCCCCTTTGAAATCAATKTCAAAGGTATGCTCCCCTTGAGATGTGATTCTTTACTAATGATATGAGAGGGATATCACTCCCAGCTTYTGTATGATATATTCAAATGTTTCTCTGGGAAGGGGTTTTGGTAAAAATATCTACAACTTGTTCTTGGTGGCATTKTATTCCATCTTGACTACCTGTTCTCTTAGGAAGTGGTACTTGATGGGAATATGCTTCGTCTTTTTCTTCATATTTCTTTTTTTTGTGTTTCTCCCCCTTAGACTGTGCTTTCTCTTGTTTTTTTCTGAAGTAGCTCCCCCCTATGAATGCATTATATTTTCTTGTTGTAATTGTTGATTCTTTTCCGTTTTACCATCACTCTCTTGAACTAGTCATTTTTTTGCTTATAAAAAACATGCCAAAGACTTGCTAGATGTTTCACTATCAAAGTACTATTAGCTACTCACAACTAATAGGATTGGTTTCCTTCACACAATCTACTACTAAAAATGAATGGTTTGTTTTTGTTCAAAATTTTTTCCATCTATAACTTATCACATCTCCATCTACTTTGAATATTCAAGCTGCTATGTGTCTTCATAGCTTCTAAGGGATCTTCCACTACCACATGTACGTTTTTGGTTTAGTAGTGCTTGAATGTCATCAAACCACCATCCAATTATCCTTCAAAAACACTTTCCTAAACATGGTTAATGTTGGTCACAATCTATAGAATATCTATGTGGACTTGTCTTTTATTTTGCATAGTACATACCTCAAACAATGCAAAATCCCAAAGTTCTATACACCACTCACAAAGTCTTCTGCGATTTCCTTGGACAAATGTGTAGAGTTGTTGTCAATTTCCACTTCCAACTATCAAAAATCCTTCAAGGTTCGAAGAAGGAATGTTTAAAATATTGAATGGAAATTATTTGCATGTTGCCCAGAATATAACATCCTCCACTTTCACTTTTCTTGTCATCAACAATGCCTTCCCAATCTGCATCTGAGTTTCTTTTGACACACCTTTGAATCATGCAACTATTTCTACTGCTTGCAGAATGTATGTGCTCGATGTCGTCACATATAGCAGGCTTCCAATAATTGACCTATACAATGTTTGATTTGCTTCCGAAGATTCATAATTTTTTCTCAATTTACAACTTGTGACCATAGGTGTGTTGACTGGTGTACAGTATTCCATTTTGAATTTATTCAACATTATCTTAAGAAAACTCATCTTGGAGGAAAAAAATTTACGTACATAACACACAACTTTTCCCTTATAATTTGTTCTGAATGCAAAAACTGCTCAAACATGGTACACAAACACTCCTAAAGAAGTATGAACACTATCATAAAAAACATAAGATAATCAGTCTTTGTCAATCTAGACAGTATTTGTATCCAACATAAGCATTCATATATCTCCAACAACAATCAAACATGGTCATGTTGGTCTCAACAAATCCAAGTTGATTCAAAAAGAAATAGTCAAGGACCTTCAAGATGAAAAACCAACAATCATATTGGGACCTTTGATAGAGGATAGGGATGACTCTTCTCCTCTTTTCTACACATCATTAAATATTCATGATAAAGTTTTGCACAACTGCTTGATGGAATCAGGTGCATCTCATAACCTCATGCCTAAAACTGCCATGGATGAGCTTGGTCTGGAAATTACAAAAACTTATCATGACCTAGACTCATTTGATTCTAGAAAAGTGAAGTGCCTTGGGATAATCAAAGACCTGGTTGTTACCTTGTTCTAATTTCCCATGAAGAGTGTGGTCATGGATATTGTGGTGGCTGATGTCCCCCCTAAGTTTGGAATGCTCTTGTCAAGATTTTGGATCAAAATACTAGGGGGGGATTTCCATATGGACCTTTCATATTCCACCATTCTTGTATTTGGAGGAGAGAACATAAGGATTTATAGGGAAGCACAAATAGCTTACATCATCCATGATGAAGCTAATCCTACCAACCACCCTATTTTTTCAGTTGATACTGATTTAGGATCTAGTATTTTACAGCTCACTGATGATCCTCAATCACCTATTAAAATTAGAAAAAAACCTATTGAAACTTGTGAGGTTCCTCCTCAAAACACCCATGTATGGAAGATTTTTTTTGATGGAGCCTCTTCTAAGCAAGGTGTTGGTTCTAGAGTGGTATTTATTTCCCCAACTCAAGAGATCATATCTTTGTCTTATAAAATAGAGTTTGAAACCACAAATAATGTAGTAGAATATGAGGTTCTTGTTTTGGGTTTGAGGGCTGCCAAAGATATGAAGATTGAAGAGTTAGTAGTGTTTGGAGACGCTAAATTAATTGTACATCAAGTTAAAAATCTGTATCAAGATAAACACCCCAGGTTAAGGACTTACGAAAATGAATTTTGGGATCTTGTTGATAATTTCTTCTCTGCTTTTAATATCTCTTTTGTTCCAAAAGAAAAAAATACTATGGAAGATTATTTGGTTGTTTCTGCAAGTAATTTTAAAATTCCTTTCCCCCCCAAGCTCAAATATGATGTGGAAGTGAAGTACAGACCCTTTATACCTAACAATGTCAAGCATTGGAAGGTCTTTGAGGATGATATTGAGATCAAAAGATTTATTGAAACTGTGGAATAATTTTCTTCTCTTCATATTGATCAAGATCATGATGATACCAAAAGCCCTCATGCTGATATTTTCCTCAATAAAATTGCAGACCACCATATTGTTCAATTGCCCAGTAACCATATTCCAAAAGGACTAGTTCCTTTGGAGAGATTGTTTGACATAAATGATGTTGCTATGAAGGTTAAAGGTTCAACTGAAAATGATGATGTGACTGAATGCAATTTAGGTACAGGGGAAAATCCAAAATATGTGAAATTGTCTAGCAGTTTATCTAAAGAGGAAAGGGCTGAGTATGCTAAGATTTTGAAGGAGTTTGCTGATGTATTTGCCTGGAAATATGAAGATCTACAAATATATGACACAAGAATCATTGAACATAAGATCCGTTTGAAAGAGGAGACCAAGCCATTTAGGCAGCAACTCAGACAGATAAATCCCATGTTGCTACCTATTATGGAAAAGGATGTTAAGAAGCTCCTTGATGCCAAGATCATCATACCTTTAAGGTACTCTGAGGGGGTGGAAAACTTGGTTCCTGTGAGGAAAAAGAATGGTGAAATCAGACTTTGTTTTGATTTCATAAATTTGAACATAATCTCCAATAAAGATAATTACCCCTTGCCAAAGATGGAACATATTTTGCAGAGAGTTACTGGCTCATCAAAGATGTCTATGATTGATGGCTTCTCAGGCTATAATAAGATCTCTCTCCTACCTGAATATAGAGAGAATACAACCTTCACTACTCCTTGGGGCACATTCATGTATGCTAAAATTCCCTTTGGACTAATGAATGCATGAGCAACCTTTCAATGAGCAATGGATATTTCCTTTATTGGGGAGAAGGAAAAGTTTGTGGTCATCTATTTGGATGACATTACAATGTTCTCAAAATCTAATAAGGAACATTATCATCATTTGAAAAAGGTCTTTCTGAAGTGTAGAAAGTTTGGTCTCTCTCTCAATCCTAAGAAGTCTTTGTTTGCTATGAAAGAAGGAAAGTTGTTGGGAGACATTGTATCAACATAAGGAGTAAGAATTGATCCAAGTAGAGTAGAGGCCATCCAGACTCTATCTCTTCCTAGATCCAAGAAGGAAGTTCAACCTTTCTTGGGTAAAATTAATTTTCTGAGAAGATTCATCTCTAACTTTGTTGAATTGGTTAAGTACATCACATATATGCTTAGGAAGGGGAATGAGGTGAAATGGACTGCTGAAGATCAAGATTCTTTTGAACAAATCAAACAAGCCTTGACTGGAGCACTTGTTCTCATTAGCCCTGATTATTTCAAGGAATTTATGATATTCTCTTTTGCCTCATATGACACATTGGTTGTTGTCCTTATTCAGAAAAATACAGAAGGGTTAGAGTAGCCTATTTCCTTTTTCAGCAGGGCATTGAGGGATGCAGAGATGAGGTATGATATTATGGAAAAGCAAGCTTATTCTTTGGTTAAATCCGTCAAATCCTTCAGAGTATACATTCTGCATTCCAATATTATTTCCTATGTTCCATCAGCCTCTGTGAAATAAATACTTATCCAACCTGACATAGATGGGAAGATGAGCAAATGGATTGCCAAAATTTTGTATTTTGACCTTGAAATGAAGCCTACTAAGTTGGTGAAAGGCAAAGGTTTAGCTATATTGCTGGTTGAGTCAAATTGCAAAGAACTGGGGGTTAATTTCATGAACCTAAACACACAAAATCAACAAGATGATATTTCTGTCAAAAGATTTCATATCAGTCCCAACTTGGCAGAATGCACTTGGTACAAAGACATCATTATTTTCTGCAAAAGTTACAGCTTCCTGATGGTTTGGAGAAGAACAAGGTAAGAGATTTAAAGCTGAAGGAAATCATATATTGTCTCATTGATCACATATTGTATTGGAAAGATCCTCTAGGGGTTCTTTTGAGATGTTTAGATCCACAAGAGGCCCAAAAGGCCGTGACTGATTTTCATGATAGCTTGTGTGGGGGTCATCACTTTTGGAGAACCATAACTTATAATATCCCCAGAGATGGGTATTTTTGGCCTAGCCTTTTTATTGATGTTTTTGCAAATATTAGAGCTTGTGATAAATGTCAGAAGTTTTCTGGAAAGAAACAACTCAAATATTTTCCTTTGAATCCTGTGGTGGTTTCTGGCCCCTTTCAACAGTGGGGACTTGACTTCATTGGGGAAATTCATCCAACATCAAGTGGTAAAAATTGGTGGATCTTGACTACAACTGACTATTTCACCAAGTGGATAGAAGCCATTCCTACAAGGAGTGCCTCCCACAAGGTAATCATTAGTTTTCTTGACGATATCATGTCAATATTTGGTTGTTCAAGAAAGATTGTTACTAACAATGTTGCCTCTTTCAAAGATGAACTATTGTTCAAGTTTTGTGAGAAGTATGAGTTTTCATTAGTCCTTTCTACTCCTTATTACCCCCAAGGAAATGTTTTTGCAGAGTCTTCTAACAAGAGCCTTGTAAATATCATCAAGAAGTTACTAGAAGACAACAAGAAATCATGGGACTCAAAGATGAAATTTTCCTTATGGGCTGATAGATTACTACAGAGAGGTCACTTGGTATTTCCCCCTTTCGGCTTGTATATGGGATTGGATGTATTTTTACTACTCATATTGCCTTGCCTGTGGCAAAGTTCCTTGAGGATCAACAAGGATAACCTAATGATATGGTCAATAGGATACAACAACTAGTAAAAGTACAACAGACTAGGGATCAACTCCTTGATAAAGCACAAGACCATCAACAGAAGCTCAAGCAAGCCTTTGACAAGAAGGTAAGGAAAGAAGATTTCCAGCTAGGAGATCTAGTTCTCAAGTGGGATTCACCGAAGCAAGACAAAGGAAAACATGGTAAATTCGAAGCCTTGTGGATTGGTCTTTTCAATATTTTTGAGGTTTTTCAAAATAGTACTTATAAATTGTAGAACTTGGAGGATTCTAAAGTTTTTTGTGGCCCTGTTAATGGGCACTTTCAAAGAAGTATTTTTCTTGATCCATGAGTGGCTGTCCCATCCATTGTAAATATCATTTTTTGTTTGAATAAATGACCCCATAGCCCTAGGTTAAGACACTGAAGTTGCTTGTTCTTGGAAGCTCACAGGGAGCATGCGATCCCCTGTGGAGCCAATGTTATCACATGAAGTTTTCATGGGTCAAATTCATCCTAGGTTTTTAATTTTTTATTCATTAGTATTTTTAAGTTCTTCTTTTGATTTTCTCCTTATGATTTTCTTAGGTATTAGCTCAAAATAAATATAAGGTTGGATGTTGGCCCACACATTTGGCCCATACCTATGGTTTATACCCTTGGTTCATTTTCTTTGGTTTATACCTTTATTTCATCACATGATTAGACAACCATCACTATCAACCCCATGCCACTACTAGTCTGACATGTCACTACCTCCACTGTGCACTTAAACCCCTCCACTCTGTCCCTCAACTCGTTAGAAGGTCAAATCAAACTCCTTCTAGTACGCTGCCAAATCATTAGGAGTTTTTGTAGTGCATCTTGAGTAATCCTTTCCTCTTTACCGTTATTTCATTTATGAAGCTTATGTTAGTTGATATCATTGTTTTCAGCATCCATGTTTTAAAAGGAAATAACTGAGATTTGGTCATTAAATCTTTCTAACTGCTTTATCAAATATTTGAATTATGCTCCTAGTTCGGCACTGCAGAAAATCCTAGTCCCGACATGCACTGCAGATTCTGCTATGAACTGGTTGACAAAGTGGAATTGAAGGTTGGAATGGTTGCAGGTGGTTTCATTCTATCTGAAGCACATCTATAGTCAAGCCACAATGTCCAGGTACTCCTTGAGTCATTTGATCTCCGTTGAAGATCAATTTAAAACTGTGCTCAATTTTCGTAGCACCTGGTGCTGCGAATTGTGGATCCCTTTACCAACTGGCCCCTTTACATCTGCTATCACCCAATTCTCATCCTATTTGCAGTATTTTTAGCCTATTCCACTGCAATTGAACAAATCCTGCTATTTGAGCTGCTATTCCTAGCTCTTGCTTATCCCTTGCTGTCTATGCTACATAATCTGCTACGAATTGTGCTATGGATCCCTTGTTCCAGTGTTGTGAACATGTACATAAAACTCAACATTTTTATCCTCCAATTGCATGGACTGTATCAATTGAATTCCTTTAGATTTTCATTGATTTTCCAAGTCTAAAATCTGTCTATGCTGAAAGTTTAAAGAGCTTTGCTGATTTAAATGATGATGAGCCTGCATGGTGGTGAAAAGTTAGTTTGAAAACTTTGACAGTTTTTGCTTCCTTGCATATCCTTTTCCCTGAAGGGTTTTCTTCCTTTTCTTAAACCATCAGATTTCTCTTTCATTAGCTCAGAATTCAAATTAAAGGAAAACCCTGAAGCCTTAAAGAAGCCAACTTTAAAAATATCATCATTCGAACCCTAAATACCTCTATCCTTGTTTTGCCTCTCATATCTCTCATATCATTTTAGTGTTTTTCCTCTTGTTTATAGAAAATGGATACACCTCAACAAAAGAATTCTCACAAGGGTGGGAGTGTAGTTAGGACAGAGCCTTGTGATATGCACTTGTTTGATAATGAACCTATGATCAAAGAGTTTTTCTAGAGGGTTGGTTCTCTAAAGTTCTGTCAGAATATGTAGAGGGGACACCCTGAGGTAGCCAGAGAGTTTTACTTAAATTTTGATGGCACTAAAACCAAGGCGAGAACCCTTTAAATGGAGGTATCTGAGGCCACCATTGCAACAACCACTAAGATACCAAACACTGAAGAAAGGTGGTTTAAATCCATGACTCTTAATGTAACCTTTTCTAAAAATTTCCTCAAACCAGAACATCAGGGAGATGACATATCTAAGGGGGAGCCTATGAGCCATTTGGTTGAGGGATTCGACAGGATGTTGAAGGTGTTCCAAATATATTTACCTACGAGGGAAGATTCAATATGATTTACCAATATCACATTAGACTTTTGCTGCACTTCACAGGTGAATATCTAATGAACATCCCTTTCTATTTGTTTAGGAGTATGGGGAAAATGAATGATAGGGTCCAAACCAAGTCCAAAGTTGTGGACACAAGTGTCTTCCACTCAGGGTTGATTAGGATTCTTATGATGGAGGATTTGAAGAAAACAAACATAACTTGGGACAAATTCATTGCCTCTGCAAATATGAAACTAAATGTAGCCCCTACTCCTCAATCTAAGGTGCATATCCCTCTTCAAGATGACAATGATATTCACACAAACACAAGCAAAAAGATAAAGGGAAAACACATTTCCAAAGATAAGGAGGCTCCACTTGACATCAATCCATTGACAACAATGGAAATACATGATCCATCAATCACTACATCAATATACTATGAAAAGACATTGTTCCTTTGACATCAATCCTTTGACATAAATGACAACATGATCCAATAGGATAAGGGTAAAGGTGAGAATGTTGAGAAGCTTGTTGAAATCATAGACATCACCACTCCCCTTGATAACCCTACCTTCAAGAGGTTGATCAGAAAACTCATGGATGCCATAAAGGAAATTTTCCACTTGAAGGGAGAAGGATTGACTGAGAGGAAAAAGATGAAGGAGCTCATGGATATGTATAAGGAAACTATTGATTTGACTAAGTTCACAACAAGTACATTTCTGCCCCTTCATAGGCAGCTTAGAAATTTGTACAGGAAGAACAAATACTTACAGTCTCATATCAAAAATCTCAAGGTGGATTTATAGCCCTTCAAAGATGATTTAGCTTAGAGAAATCTTAATGTGCTAGCTCAATCTGCAACAAGGACATTTTCCAGACTCAGGAGATAAGATGACGTGGCTGAAAGACCCTCAATTTTGGTGATGATCATCCTTGAATTTTTGACTTTTTTTGGAAAGTATCATGCTTACACCTTATCTGGAGGCATCTACAGGCTTATACATCTTTGGATAAAGTTTTTGAGGATTTTTGGCTCAAACTGCATTACACAAAAAGCTAGAAGACATTTCGTAGCGCCTGTCACTACGAAATGATCTACACATAAAAATTTGCGGGTGGGCTACAGAATGCGCTTCAAAATCATTTCCATACACAGAAGCTACACAATCACTACGAACTCCACTGCAGAATCACCTAGTCAGACAAAAAATGTAGTTCACTAGAGAATCCGCTGTAGAATAGCCTACACAGGTGGGTGCTACAAAATATTCTACGCAATTCTCTATGAAATATGCTACGAACTGGTTGATACAGTCATCACTTGAAGGTTCATTGCAAATTCCAGTTTTGATGGGTTTTGAGGGAATCAATGGTCACTAGGTGCCAGATGGAGTTTAGAAAAGATGCTTGGAGGTCAGTTGGAGCTGGTGGACACATGGTAGTGATGGATATGCGCCCAAAAAAAAACTCATGATGCAAAGATTATAGTGTTAGAGTTGTTGCCAACATCTTCCTTTTTTTTAGCAGTTTGTTGTTTCCACTTGTACAGATGTAACATTTTCAATTTTAAGTGGGAGAATCCTAAGTTAGAGGATCCAACTCAAGTTGTATGTTGTCACTAATTGTTTAAACTATAAAGACATCATCATAATGACATTTTTGGGTTCGAATGGTTGAGCATAGACTCCCTTATGTAATTCTTTGATGTAACACAGACATACTCTGGTTTTAATGTTTGAGATCTAAGCCATTTTTCCCAATAGAAGTCAACCTCCTTTTCCATTATCTTGCTTCTTTCTTACTTTGATTTTCTCATTATTGAATGATTCAATTGATATATTATAGTTGTGTTGTAATGTATGTATGATTATGATGCTACTGTAATTGTTATTAATGTTTTAAGGTTTAGATGAAGAAGTTCTTGTGTCTGAGCTTTTTCTTCACTTATCTGCTAATAAAGACTGATGCTTATAGCAGACTTATTCATCCTCTCATTAAGTCTTCCATCTAACCACACTTATATTTAAATTTCATTTTCTTATGCATTCTTATGAAGTTAGCTAAAACATCATTGAAGTTAGCTAAAACATCATTTTCTTATGCATTCTTGCCTATAAATTTTTGTGTTGGAACATTGCTATGCTGAGTTTCATCCATTTGACATTCTATCATAAATATACCTTTACAAACCTATTTGATGGGTACTAGGATTATCCTCTAGCAATATGAGGGTGGATCTCAATGCTAACAATATGAAGTCCTAAAACATCTGGTCAAATTATTCCATGACCATCCATCAATCCAACCACAATCTATCTTGGTAGTTGGCATTGGTCCACAATTCTGTCTTTCACGTCTCTTCTGAAAACATATGAAATCATGATTTCCATTTCTTTGATTTTATGGTGAGGATGATGATAGGTGTTACAAGGTAAAAACTGTCTATGGCCAAGGGTAAACCACAACAGACAGGTATGACTGCATAAATCAACTCAATTCCAACATATGCTATATAAACTAATGTGCAATATAAGAAAGAGGCCTACCTCGATCCAACGTTTGATGATGTTCCACCATCGATCACTTTGACCCAAAGCTTTATACCTACAAGAAGTTCTCAACAAACAAGCCAAGAAAGTATACAGTGATAATATAAAAGGGTTTAGGACATCAGATAGCATAATCCATTAATAAACATTACAAACATGCCCATGGATAATAATCATATATTTGCAAGATATCAATAGGACGATAAAGGAGTATTTCTATTAATAATTGATCAAAATAAGTGACAACGATACAGACTTCCATGTCGGCACGGTTCGAAACCAAGAAACCAATTTCCTTCCAACTGGGTCTCCACCACTTCAATCCTCCACTAAAGGAGAGCTCATAGGGAAGAGGCAATGAGGTCCTCTCAACAATAGGGAAAGAGCTTGGGGGCTGAACACTATGTTTAGACTTGAGGGACATAGGGATGCAGACTCAATATGAAGTAATTTCTCTAGAGTAACTTTGTTATCAAAGTTAAATGCTTTCTCCTCTTTTCCATAGCTCGAAATTGTGCTCTTATAGCCTTCAAAATGCAACTGAAAGGCCAAGTCAGAATGTTTCCGGTATATGGAAGGCCAAGGATCAGAGATCTTCTGCTATGACATGGAAATCCGACCTCATTTTGTATTTTCTAGCACAAATCCCTATGTACGTGGGCTGTAGTGGAGTAGCCAACATATACTCATCTTGCATAGCATATAGGGAGCGTATATGTGGAAAAATGTATATTTTTAGCTCTGGATTCATCAAAAAAGGATGATAAGTCTACATAGGGAAATGAAAAAAGGCCCTCTGTTCAAGATATCAATGGTGAGGAAAATATTGCTATAACAGATGCCCCCTAATGTGTGAGATCATAGGAGTATCTGTGATGGCCGAAATACATTATAAATAACCCAGAAGTGGAGTGCTAGGGAACCAACTGGACGAACTCAATTTCTCCTTACATTATGTACTGTCTTTGCATACATGGCTTCCAAGAATACAATGCAGATGCATGCGGAGAATATACTAAACAAGTGTTCATGGCCATGAATAGGAAAATATAAATGCGGTTACATGCCAAAAGCTGTCATAGTCATGAACAAGACCTAGTGAGACCAATATTAAAATCAATCTGAAGATATCTGTATACCACGGAGTACAATTTGATCTCCCATGATCACTGAAGTCAAATAGGTACTGGTCCAATGAAGGGGAGGCAACAACTCAGGAAAGCTGCGGCCACATAGTGATGTCTTCAAGTCTTCTACACTATCCACCAAGGGTGCAAATCTACATCATGTGAATAAATGAGTTGAGGTCGAACATGATGAGACATCATTTGATTATCGGTCATTGAGGTATACCGTTAACAAATGCGAGACAAAATACCAATAATGAAAGTAGGTATCAAGGCACCGAGTACATTTCTACAAGGGTGAATAAATGAGTTGGTGTCAAATGCTTGAGAAATCCATTGATCAGAAGACATTGATGTATTCCCATCTGTCAATGGTGAGAGATCCTGCCACTAATGACTGCAAGCCTCAAGGTACTCATAAAACTCAAGGTCCCATATCCATAATAAATGAGCTGGAGTCGATAGAAAGAGACCCGCTGAAAGGAGAGCATTGAGGCATCTCTCATCAGTCAGCAAAAGGAACAAAGCAAGAGCTTCATGATTTGGTGGAGATCGGACGAAGAACATGTTCATGAACCAACGACCCTGTGCATCTTTCACATGTGCCAAATGCAAGCGGGACATGGAAAAGACCCTTTGAATAGCAGCCAATGATGAAAAACTGCTGACAAAGGTGAGGAAACCACCAATAAGTCTAATGGCATCCAAGACACTGCACGAATCCCAAAGTGCGAATAGATGTCTTGCCGTTGAACACAAGAGAAACCACCCAGTCAATGACCAATGATGAAGTGTCGATTGTTGGGTTCAAGGTGACCTACCAATGATGAAATTAGGGCTAGGGTGCATGATAAGACCAAAGTATCATGTGATTCTGAGACAAACTGAGGGTATGGCCGAAATGAAAAGTCAAGATTTATGAGGAGTGGCTGACACAGATTGATAGAATTCCTTTGAACAAGAGCATGAGATATATGGTGGACTCTGGTAGCATAGACTCAATGATGTGACAATTAGATGAATGAGGCATCAATAACGTTCTCTATAGAGACTGGAAGAGTAATCAGTCGGTAGAGAAAACTCTGTAGCGAGATCAACTTTCTAAGGCCATGCTAAACCCGAAATTATGATGACACAAGGAATCAATAACTTTGTGCTATGTTCAAAGATGATATGACTGATGACAATTACAATATAGTACTCCCTTCCCACCTGTCTTTTTTTGTTTTTTCATAACAAATAAATGCTATGATACAAAGGAGGGAATGAGTGTCAGAAGTAAAAAAAACTAGTTCCAGTAGTGGAATGTACTTATGATTAATGCAAGGAAATTCATGTGGGAGATGAACACTCAGGGTGATGTTCCATGTTCCCTCTAGGGTATAGGGTGTCAAATTGTGAAAGATATAAAAAAGGCTCTGCTTGGTTGAGGATGCAAACGGCTTAGGCAATGGTTTATAACGCAAAGAGAGAACCAACTAAAGGATCAATACTGCAAGCGAGGGCATGGGATGCAATCACAACTTAACGCCAAAAAAATGTCCTTTTTTATATCTTTTAGTCTACTTGGTGTGAAAAGAGGTAAACTTGTGCCAAATAGACGTCTTTTCAAATCCAATTTACGAGTGTGAAAAAGAGAAGTTCACTTGACAATCTTTTCAATTTTTGGTAGCGAGTCGGAAAAGAGCTTAATTAAGACTCATGACCTTTCAAATCGAAATTTAACGAGTGTGAAAGGGACAAATCACTCGACGATATTTTCAGTTTTTAGACGAGTCGAAAAAGAGCTTAACTGAGACTCATTTTTCAGTTTTAATCAATGTGTAAAGGGGAAGCCCAAGGCTCCCATCCCGACCTTCTGCCAAAATTCAGTACCTTGTGGATAGATGAAAAGAGCTTTGGAAAACCTAAGGCTTTCTAATTCAAGGAGGAGAAGGTGCTAACAGAGGATACAATCTCCGTGATGGTTTGAATAATGTCTCTTAATGGAAAATACATAGGTGGGGGAATGGGATGTCCCATCAGGTCATCCCAATCGAAAGGAACCTTGTCAGGACTTGGAGGGAGAGCATTCAAGGGAAGAATAAATCTCTCTCGTTCAGAAGGGGGAGGATTTGGAATGTTGATGACATGAATTATAGGTGCATCATTCTCTTCAGGGAGAGTAGGTTTGACCAGAGTTTGCACTAGTGTGGCCACTTCTTCAATTATAGGTTGAAGAGGATGCATAGTAACGGGGGCAAGAGATGCTTCACCCTTAACAAAGGGGGTGGGGTTGGGAGAAGATTGCGTTGGTGGAACCACCGAGATGATCAAGGGAGAAGTGGTGTGAAGAGAAACCACAGATGCCTCAGAATTTGAAGGGCTCTTGGGTGAGCCCCACGCTTCTGGTATCTCGGCAGTAATCGGACACAAATGAGTAAAGTGACTTCCTTCTCAATTCTTGCAAAAAAAATTAGGATTATGTCTGAGGCATCTAGGATTCTTAATGTAACTAGTAGGGGAAAGAGATTTGTCTCCTATATGATGAATAGAGGCGGGAGACGTGACATGGCTATGATTCGGGGAAAAAAGAATGGTTCCCCCAACATAATTGGTAGAGGTTGGGGGCAAGCTATTGACATAGTTTGTAGACAAATTCGACACATCTCTGACATGACTGGCAGAGGTTGGTGATGGAGAACCAGTATGACTGATAGTGACTGGGCTGGCGATAGATGGTGGCATTTGATTCCACGGTCTGGGGAAATATTGATTTTGAAAAATTGCAAGCCACGTAGGATCTTGATATACCTCTTGCTTTAGCCCAGAAAGGTGTTGGTTCACGCCAAAATGGTCCGAAGAGGTTTGGACGGGCATTGTTACCAAGGTCTGTGAAGAGACCGAGGTAGGATAAGGATTATTCAAGTGAAGATATATATTTCCCCCTTGTGAAGGGGTCCCATAAAGAGGGTAGCCCAAACCGTAAAATTTATTGTCCCCATATGAAAGACCTGGGGGTAATTGGGGACCTATCATGGAAAAAGTGTTTGAAGGAACTGACATGGTGGATGAAAGATACATGGGTGGGGTGTAATAAGTGGGATAGGCACCCATATGAGTACTAGATCCTGAAAGAGCATAGATAGTATTGGATCCATAGGGGGGAAGATTCCAACCTCCCATGGGAACACGACTCATATCAAAAGAAGAAGTAGGCATCGAAGCCATGGTACCCTTGTGTCCGATGCTAGGATTCATATATGTGGGCTAGGGAGAGGGTTGCATGGGGGAAGGCATATCAACAAAAAAATTGCTAGGCACCCAAGGTGCTGACTGAGCATTGTAGTTTTGCACACCATTGTAAAAAACGGAAGGGTCTGTCCCCATGAATGTAGCAGGTATCATGGGGTGGGTAGTAGTGTATGAGGGAGCAAAAGAAACTCCGCTGTCCATAACGATGAAACCCAAAATAGACACCTAAGGTCGACTAGTAGTCAAAGAGCATACCAACAAGTCAAACGACCAATATACATGCAAACGGGCTAAAGCAGCTGAGTGGCCTCCCTCTCTAAAGAAGGTATGTCTCATCCAAGAGGGACCTGAAACTCCCCGCTAAAGTTTGGAGGTAACATAATCAGTTATAAGGGCCCTTGTAGGTTTAGCAATCTGTCGGTTAGATCCCCCCAGAGAGGTAATCCTCCATAAAGGTTTTGTGTTGTTCAACCCTTATTTGACTCATGATACAAGAAGAATAACCCCTGCAAGTAACCTATGAGATACCTAATTCAAGCAACTAATAAACCACTGTATAACCGATGCACAGGCGAGCAATCGTAAGTCTGGATCACTGTATGGGAAGGGTATCAAAGCCCAAAACCTTGAAAGAACCACCTCTCATAGAGTTATGGGTACTAGCAAGATCCACAAATACGAATAAATCCATAGAAATATCTCTGACATTAGGTGAGTATCCAGGGGTTATCCCTTCAACTAAATTCATGTGACCTTGTGATTAACTCCGGTTTGAGTGAAGCCTCCTAATATTACCAATTATACAATGGAATTCTCAACTCCCTGTCTCAGACACATATGTTGATTTAATTGTCTTGGAGAAGTTTACTCACAAGATCCTATTCTAAGGCACTAAATCCTAGGCTAGTTTGTGCACCCTAAAAAATAAAATCGTGACTAATCAATTTTAGTTGAAAGCATAAATTTTATTGGCCATGGTTACTCAAAAAGGTATGGAAGTGAAACTTATGATGTTATGACTCTGCAAGAAAATAAATATGGATATAATGCAAAGTCTATCTTTAACTTTTCAATGAATGATATGCTAATAAGAACAGTGTATTCCTCAATTTCAACTCTGCAATTCAGAAGTAAAATAAAATCTTTCACTAAATGCGCTAAGCTAATGATAAAGACTCAAAGACGAAAAATGCCAACCAATGCAAAATGCCTATTTTTTTGTATTTTCAATATACTAAAAATAAAATTCATGGACTGATGAGCAACCTAATATATAAATTCTACTGTGTATAAAATAAAAAGCTCGAGAAAAATACCAAGTAGTCATGCAAATAGCCCAGAGAACAAGGACAAATAAAAAATGGAAAACAAAGAGAAAGACTCCACCCAAAAATTCAACTCCAAACAAGTTTCCTGTCATCCCAGATAATCTCAACAGACACTACAGAGACCTAAGAAGGCTCAACAATCTTCAAATCCCACCCAACAATCACTAAACCAAGAAAACAAGCAAGGGGAAGTGGTATACAGGACTATTCAGGAGAACAAAGCGTATATACACTTCTTGCAATGGGACACCAAACGTGTATACGTGATTGTCAAGGAAAAAAGGGAGTATATGCTTCAAAACAAGGCCAGGCAAGGGTAAAAGGATGAAAACTCAGACCCAGAGTGAACAGGACATGTCAAGCAGTGATACGACAAGAAACACAATAAAAAGAGCAATGTAAGAAGAAAAAGTACTTCAACCCTTAGAAGGAAGATCTCTCCCTAGTGGAGTTGCCATTTCTGTTACAAGGGAAAAACTCTCTATGGCCAAGGGTAAACCACAACAAATAGGTATGACTGCAGAAATCAACTCAATTCCAACATATGCTATATAAAATAATGTGCAATATAAGAAAGAGGTCTACCTCGATGCAACGTTTGATGATGTTCCACCGTTGAGAACTTTGACCCAAAGCTTTATACCTGCAAGAAGTCCTCAACAAACAAGTAGAGAAAGTATACAGTGATAATATAAAATGGGTTAGCACATCAGATAGCATAATCCATTAATAACCATTACAAACATGCCCATGGATAATAATCATATATTCGCAAGATATCAATAGGATGGGAAAGGAGTATTTCTATGAATAATTGATCAGCAGAAGTGACAATGATACAGACTTCTGTGTCAACACGGTTCGAAACCAAGAAACCAAGTTCCTTCCAACTGGGTTAGACTTCCGTGTCAGCACGGTTTGAAACCAAGAAACCAACTTCTTTCCAACTGGGTCTCCACCACTTCAATCCTCCACCAAAGGAAAGCTCATAGGGAAGAGGCAATGAGGTCCTCTTAACAATAGGGAAAGAGCTTGGGGGATGAACACTGTGTTTAGACTTGAGGGACAGAGGGATGCGGACTCAATATGAAGTAATTTCTCCAGAGTAACTTTGTTCTCAAAGTTGAATGCTTTCTCCTCTTTTCCATAGCTCAAAATTGTGCTCTTATATCCTTCAGAATGCAATTGAAGGGCCGAGTCGAAACGTTTTTGGTATATGGAAGGCCAAGGATCAGAGATATTTTGTCATGACATGGAAATTTGATCTCAGTTTGTATTTTCTGGCACAAATCCCGATGTACACGGGCTGTAGTGGAGAAGCTAGTGTATATGCATCTTGCATAGCATATAGGGAGCGTATATGTGGAAAAATGTATATTTTTAGCTCTGGATTCATCAAAAAGGGATGATAAGTCTGCATAGGGAAACGAAAAAAGGCCCTCTGTGCAAGATAGCAATGGTGAGTCAAATCTTTCTATAACAATAGGGTACATATTTTTGTACTGGCCGATCAGATGAAGTAGGATTAGGTTCAATTTCACTTACAAGAGTAGAAAAACTTGACATTTCAACAACGATGTCATCTATAACAACATGCTTAAATTCTGGCATGTGAGGAACAAAAAACTCATCAATCTTTTTGACACAATCAACAATAGGTTGTTCTTCTAGAAACCCAGTCTGAACTCCTCTTGCAACAAATATAACTTCCTTGGTTGTAGCAAGGCCAAGTGTAGGTAGGGAGGAAATAGAATAATCATATCCAATAATAGTCTTAATGAATGGATACCTTTGGCAATTGATGATATTATTAATATTTTAGTACTCTTTTCAAACTTCAAGCTTTTGTTCAACTGAGAAGTTGACTTTTCCAAATCCTTTATGTTATAGAAATGTTTTCCTCACTCCATGCATCTTGCTTGGATGGCCTTCCATTTCCCTCTGCAGACTTGAAGTCCCCTTTTGGATCATTCTAAAGCCAAAAATACATATTTTTGTACATATACATGCCCTACCAGTTAGACAACTAGAGTATATGTAGGTTGCTCCACTATAGCTCGCATACATCGGGTTTGGTGCTCAAAATTTAAAAATATGTTGGGTTTCCATTCCATGTCACATGATCCATGATCCTTGACCTTCTATCTATTGGAAATGCTCCGAATCGACCCTTCAATTCCATTTGAAAGCTATCAAGTGAGCCATTTCCAAGCCTTAGACAATCGACAATTCAACTTTGAGAGCAAAGACACTCTAGAGAAATTTTAGTTCATATTTAGTCTGCATCCTTTTGTCCTTGAAAGTATTAAATTCCTGTGTTCAACCCCCCCTTATTCACACTTGTGGAATGTACTTGGTGCCTTGACACCTACTTTCATTATCGATGGGTTGTCTTGCGTTTGTTAACGATATACCTTAATGACCGGTAATCAAAAAAAGTCTCATTGTGTTTGACTTCAACTCCTCTATTCAAATGATGCAGACTTTCACCTTCGAAGGATAATGTGGAAGACTTACATCTTATAGTAAAAACATCCCATATCTTCTAGTTTCTTTCATTGGACCAATACCTTATGACTTCACTGATCATGGAAGATCAGATTGTACTCCATTGTATACATATATATTCGGTTGATTTTGAGACTAGACTCTACTGTGTCTTGTTCGTGACTATGACAGCGTATGGCATATTTCCACTTTGTATTTCCTATTCATGGCCATGAGCAACTATTTGATATATATCCACATGGATCTGCAATGTAATTCAGATTGGCAGCCATGTGTAAAAATTCATTATGGATTGTAATATTCTCATGAGTAACTAGTACTTCCAGCTGAGTCTTCATTCCATCTACTGGAAATGTTCCAAATTGACCCTTCAGTTCCATTTGAAGGCTATAATTTGATCCATTTCCAAGCCTTGGACAATCGACAATTCAAATTTGAGAGTAAAGACACTCTGAATAAATTTTACTTCATATTGAGTCTGCATCCCTTTGTCCTTAAAAGTATGAACTTAATGTGTTCAACCCCCAAGATCTTCCTTCTTTGTGATGGAGAACCTCATTGACTCCTACAAGTGAGCTTGCATTTGCGAAGGATTGAAGTGGTGGAGGCCCAGTTGGAGGGACCTAGTTTCTTGGTTTTGATATGTGTCATTATAGAAGTTTTTCACCTATGCACTTATGTTTATTACTTTAATAGAAATACTATTTTCTCATCTGTTAAGAACCAAACATCAATATAGCATAGAAAAACCTCAGGAAAAGTACTCAACACCTTGAAAAAGAGATAATTTCAGATAATAAGCCTCTTCGAGGGGGCAACCTCCTCTTACCCCACTTAAATGTTCAAGTACCAGATGATTCAAAATGAAAATGTCTCCTTAGTATATATAGGAGACTAGGAGGTATAATTACAACTAATGGCCTAAAGACGACATAAATAAAATAACATTACTAATATAACATGCCCCAATTAAGGGGTAATGAGCCAATATTAGGGCTTAACATGCCCCTCCCCTTGAGATAAGTGTTGTACGCAATGCTTGAGTAACTCTGGATGCTTCTGTATAAAAGACTCATCTTCCCAAGTGGAATCTTCAGCCGGTAGTTTCCTCCATTTAATGAGATACTTGGAAATGGATCTATTCCTCAGCTGGCGAATTCTTGTGTCAATGATGGCTTCAGGCTCCAATATGATTTTTCCTTCCTCGTCAAGTTCTGGCAATATAGTTTGAACTGGGATCTTGTCACCTATAAACTTCTTTAAGCATGAAACAAGGAAAACTAGGTGTACTCGTGAAGATGCAGGCAACTCCAATTTGTATGCCGTAGTACCAATATTTTGCAACACCTTATAAGGTCCATAGTACTTTGGTGATAATTTATTATCCTTCTTGGATTGCTTGAGGGGCATCTGTTTGTATGGTTGTAGTCTTAAAAACACCCAATCCCCTACTTCAAAACTTCTTTCACTACGATGTTGATCTGCTTGTTGTTTCATGCGGTTTTGTGCCATGGTCAGGTTGTCCTTTAAGATTTGGAGAATTTGTTGTTGATTCTCGATGTGATCTTCCACTGCTTGAACC
>JASDQU010686384.1:38414-52430 GCA_032191745.1 Picea mariana | reverse complement strand
CATGTGTCAACTACTCATCAACTATGACTCATCAATATGTACCAACATCATCAACTATACACCTCATGTATGTGCCAACTCATCAACTACTTGTCTCAACCATGTACCCAACATGTACCTTAACCAAAATCCTTCATCAATTTCATCATCCAAATATGATTTGTAACTTTGTAATAGACCTGGTGTATATGATCACATACCTGCAAACCTTCCTTAAATTTAACAACAAAAGACTAGCATTTTCATCAAACTTTTCTTTAGTCTCACATGACTAGTTTTTGGATTAGTCAACAACCCTAACTTGAAATAATCATAACTATGTACTTGTAATGGATAAAGATATGAAACAGATACAAAATTCTCTTCAATATGTTTTATGCAATTCCTCTAGGTGTCACTATTTGGAATCTCTCAGAAAAGGAGTTATAGAAAAAGTGACATACCTTGTTGAATTATGGCTTATTCTAGAGAGTGACCTTGTAGAGCGTTCCCCGCACATAATATTTTTTGAATCCATCTGAAAATGTTACAAAAACTACTACAGACTATAATATAACCAAAAAATTTGAAATTACTAAATTTGGATCTTTTATGAAGAAGTTATGATGTTTTTACCCGAAACACCTATTTTAGACTAGTTTCAGGACTAGCCACAAACCCTCTTTTCTATGGAGTGTAACTCCAAAAATAAAATGACCCAAAATATGAATTGTTTACCATAGATACTTGGATATGTTTCCTCAATGGACTATCAATTTCATGGTATGAGTCATTATAGAAAAAAAGTGATTGCGAAAATGGTGAGATGACCTGTAAATAACATACCTTAGAAAGCATCATCAAAAGAATTTATCCTCCCTTGAATTTCGGCCTTCTTTTCTTCACCTTCCCTCTGAAATTCATCTTATATATCCTTTGGTTACCTCAGTCACCTATATATATTCATTATTCTCAAGTGTAATGTAAAATGAGAGAGCCTTGCTTTTTATTTATACTCTCCATCTTCTAGGTCACTTAACCCATTTATAGGTCAGTTAACCTATTTTCCTAATTTTTAGGGTTAACCACTTTCCATAATTAGAAAATTCTCCATTACTTTATCATTTAAATATTCCTTCTTGACTTTGTCACCTCACTTTATCATTTAAATAATCTTCTTTGATTTTGTCACTTCACATTATTATTTAAATAATCATTCTTGACTTTGTCACTTTACTTTATCATTTAAATAATAATTTCTTCTTTGCAATCTCTTTGATTTCTTTGACCTTTTGGGGCTTCAAGCCAACATATGAGGGTCCTCCAACTTCATAAGGCCATAACTCTCAAACCGTGAGGATTTATGTGATGTTCCACATACCACCAGAAATGGAATTGCATGTACTATCCATATAGAATAGTATTACCTTCAAATATATTAAAACTCATACTATTATACATGAAAAAACCTTGGGTCCATTACCCAAACCTTTGTGCTACCATAATTCACTACCGGAATTTCTTCAAGGGTTGACATCAATTACAACCAACCTTAATCAACATCCTCCTCATAGCGAGCTAGATCCATTTTCTTCAGAGGCATTGTCCTCCTCGACAGTCTCTATATTCTAGACTTCTTCTTGCTTTTTATTCTTCTTTGTCCCACTGAACTGTCCGACGTGCTCAACCCAGGTGACCATGGGGCTTCCTATGTTGTTGGTATTGGAGAGTTCTGCATGAGCGAGGTGTACAAGGAACTTCTTCGGCCACTCCTTTGTGATTTGCTCCATGTCCTCATCTGTCAATTTGTAATATGACTATAACTCTTCCTTCTTCTCATCTCTACGTGCAGTGATATAGATAAAATGTGGATTTGCATGGAACTTGGCTATCAATCTATATTGGTGCAGGGTGCACAATGTCATGCGTGGAAATGCTTCAATGGAAACCTTCAGTTGTTGATAATAGGAATGAAACACAACGTTTGATTTCCATTGCTTCGACATGTCATTGGTGTACTTCAAGGTAGAAAACCTAGTGGCTAGCGACTCTAATGGTTCTATCTACAGAAAGATGGCTCCTTCAGGCATTTTCCAAGAGACAAATGTGATCAAAGCGATCAACCAAATGAAGTGGAATTTGTATCCTAGATATTGGTCTTCACGATAGTCTTTCTCGGGTTCATTGATGAGGTAAATCATCCAATTCATTTGCATTCACTCCACACATTTTCCTATGAGGTCCACAACAAACTTAATGACCTGTGTGGGGAAGTTCTTTCTTACAAGATTTCCAGCTATGAGGCGACAAGCGAGGTGCACTGCATCATCCTGTATAGAGGCTACCTTGTAGCCTTGCTTTATTTTTTCAACTTTGTCATAAGCTTCCTTGATGTGTTGTGTCAGGGAGCAGTCTGAGGCCTTTCCTAGGTAAAACTGCTGAGGTTCAGGTCCCTACATGCTTAATCCTGTAATCAAGTGGATCAGTGTTGGATCCACAGTAATCCATCGATCGAGCCATAGGTGTCCACCATGATGGAATGTACTCTGGTATGATCAAATGGATCTGCTTTGCATTAGCTAGTTCACCAATATGCTTACTTTGTTGCTTGGTCGTGGGGTTGACACTGCCAGAACGTCGTCTAGTCGAAGGGGAAGCCTATAGTCCCCTGGTCGAAGATGTCTAGACACCATCATATAACTGTCTGTCAGCCATTATATTCTTGAGGACCTCCTCGACATTCTTCTCTAATGCACTAGGTTCGCCTGACATTCTCACTTTTAAACAGACAAATTAGGGTAGGTGAACAGATAGGTGGGGTATACAAACTGATGGTGAGGTCTAGATTTTGATAGCATTGTTCTTGGATCAATTCTCTTCTTGGATCAGTTAATCATGGGTGGAAAAAAGTGGTCCCAATGCAACGTCGAACAGGTTAAATAAGAGAGGCGTCATAACATATTATTCCAATGGGTAGGAATGCTTCCATCAATGTGAATTGGTTCATTATGGCGCGGTCTTAATGCCCCAAAAGTGTTTCATCCAACCATAAATGTGTTTTCTAGCCATTCCAGAGTATCGTTATAATGGGCGGGGTGCCTCCAATGGTCATATAGCTTCTCCATGGTGAAGTCCCATTCTACGTGGTCCTGTTGTTCTGGTGAGGTTCAAATCCTGCGAACCTACCTCTTGCGAAGTTCCAGTCTGTGAAGTCTTCCATCTGTTCTCTGTAGCTTCTTGTATCTTTTCTAACTTGGATTTATTTTTACTGAGCTTCCTTGCCTTCTTTCCTATGATCCAAGTCTCTCTAACTATTTCTGGATTCCTCTTTCCATTCTTATTCTTATCTTCTCCTAGCGTAGTGACTTCGCACCATTGATGTGATCTCAAAGGGTTTAGAGTTAAAATACCTTCTTTTATTAATTCCAGGGTGTGTATTCTTCTTTATTGCATGGATAGGTCCTTCAAACCTTCTTTTGTTCTTTCAACCTCGACAACTAATTCTCTTTCCCTCTATTTCTTCGACTTATCTTCTCATTCTTTTATTAGCCGATCTATTTTTCTAGCTATGAAATCCCTTAGTTCTTTCTTTTTCTCTTCTGTAGCTTCTTCCTCTCCTTTCCTTCTGATCTTATCTTTCTCAATCCAAATCTTACTTAGTAAAAGTGGGAAAGGGGCATTGTTCTCAACAAACTTAATGACTTCAAATTCTTCTTCAGTCAATGTTCCATGAATAATAATAGGTACATTAGTAACTCTTCCACATAGGGTTATCATCTTTCCTTTAAACAAGCCTATCCTTGTCAATGAAATTATCACAGTAGGATTTCCTAAAATTTCCCAAGTGTCTTCTGTCATAATATTCACTTGTGTTTCCTCATCCAAGACACAATCTATGTCGAAGTCTCATATTCTTTCACTTATGTGTTGTTTTACTTTCAAGATCTCTGGTAAACTAACATATTTGCGATCATTCATTTTTTATTTCAACTGTAATAACATAGTCTGAGATTTCTCTAGTTCTTTCTCTTTATGATTCTCTAACATGCTCTTATTCTCTTAACTTTCTTTGTATTTTTCTTGTCTCATGTTCATTCTTTCAACTTTAGCAATCATTCTTGGACAATCCTCAACCTCACGACCAATAGTTTTATAACAAAGACAAATAGGAATTGTACCACGACATTCCTTAGAAATATGTCCCGATCTTCTGCAGTTATAACTCAATGTCAACTCTCTTTTCCTCTTGTATGTTCCCGAAACTCTACTATACTACACACTAGGATCACAGTGTTGGTCCTGCAATTTGCAAAAAATATTTCTAGGTTCCTGCATCCACTTATTAGTCCAAAAATTATTTCTATGCATAGGAATAACATATCTTTCTTCATTTATATTAGCTTTACTTAGATCAACTCTTTCTTTCAACTGTGCCTTAGCTTTTAGACTAGGAAAAAATCTATTAAAGATACTTAAATTCATGCTTTTGAAAAAAAAAAATCCACGAACCATTTGTTGGCACAGGGGTAGACCCAGGGTTCAACGCTTCAACAATGCACCAAAAAAACCCTAACTATCGGCCCTTTCGAAAACACCTACGAAGTAGGCGAAGTCTCGCCCTAGGTAGAAGCAAGGGGAGTTACAAGAATCAGGTGTCTATAACAAATATCAGTGACAGATCTGTGATAATAACACTTCACAAAGTATTCTAGCAACACTTATAAGGTGATATGAATTAGTTCATTAGCTTCATTAACATCGCAGAACAAATTCTAATATAGACCGACATAGTAAAGATTAATCACTTCAATCATTTAGCACATAGCATTGAGTTACATATCACATTCATTTGTCCTTAACACAAGTAAAGAACTAACCAACAAGAAATATATCTATCATACATAACATTCAAGGCACTCAGCAGATTCATAACATAACCAAAAAGGCACAAAGAAAACCATAGACACAAGATATACGTGGTTCACCCCGGTGTGGGGCTATGTCCACCAATTTATTCGTCTTCTTTATTATTATTCAGTCTCTTACATTCAGTTTCTCCTATGCACTAAGCCATAGAGCCGAGATTCTCACCAGAAAAGTGATCTATGCACTAAGCACTAGATCCTCCTTCCCAAAATTAGGTCAAGGCACAAATCCAAATTCTCTATCGAGCACAGAGCCTTACATACAGATTTTGTTGCACAAAGAAACTTAGAACTACTTGCACTTAGCCACTTTTCTCTTACATTGTTGCCTCTACAATACATTCTTACTTATACTTTTACAATCTCTTACAAAAAGGCCTAAACATGGGAGAACCCATGGGATGAAATCCCATAACCCATGACAAAATCCCTAAGGAAACCCTTGTTGGGTCCACATAGCCCAAAAAATAAGTGATATCTGAAATCGCATCTCCACTTGTGCGCTCCATCTTCGACAAGTCTGTCAAAGTCCAAAAGTGCTCTAAACCTAACCAAGGTTTCCTCAAAACTTGGTCGAGGGTCAACATGCCCCTGTGCCAATATCCCTATAGAAAATAATACACCTGCATATAAACATACTTGTAAATCTATAACACACCTTGTGTATGTGATCACAGACCTACAGAATTTCCTCAACTTCAACAACAAGAGGATAACATCTTCATCAAACTTTACCTTAGTCTCATGGGACTAGTTTTGGATTAGTCAAAAACCCTAACTTTCAAAAAGAATAACTCCATTCCTATAATGAATAAGGTATCAAAATGGTACCCAATAATATTTAATATCTTCTTTTCAATTCCTCCAAGTTTCACTACTTGGAACATCCTAGAAAAGGATTTATATAAAAAGTGGAAGACCTTTCTTAATTATGGATTATTCTAGATAGTGAACTTGTAGAGCATGCCACACGTAGAATATTGGATATATGGATATGAAAATCATACACAACATACTATAGACTGTACGATATCCAATTCATTTTTTTTTCACTGAATTTTGATACTATTTGAATAATTTATGGTTGTTTTACCTTGAACACTTGTTTGAGACTAGTTTCAAGACTATCCAAACACCCTGTTGTCCAGAAAAGATATCCATGAAAGTACAATGGCCCAGAAGATGAAATTTCTACCACAGGTACCTGGCTATGGATTATCAATAGCCTTAGAGTTTTTCTATCTGAATCATTATATAACTAATGTTATAGGAAAAATGGTAAGATGACCTATAAATAACATACCTTAGAACACATCCTCACAAGACTTCATCCTCCCTTGGAACTTATCCCTTCTTCACTTCATATTCCCTCTGAAATTGTTCTCAAATATCCTTGTTTAGCTTAGATACAAATCACTTACTCACATAGAATATACCCAATATAATGTGTGTGTGTATGTACTTATGAGTGACTTCTTGAGGCGTATACATACTTTTTCTAAGTAACATCTTTCCTTAACTTGAGGGCTTCTTGAAATTTCTTGTTACAACCAATTTACCCTTTCATTAGTGAATTGCAACCAATTAGGGGATTATTAACCCATATTTTGGGATTCCATAGGGGGTTTTTAACCCAACTTTGGGGTTTCCAACTTCATGATCTCATAACTCCTCAACCATGAGGAACCACATGGCGTACCACCTATCAATGAAAATGAAATTAAGAGGACTATCCATCCATGAGCCTATTACCTACATGTACATTGTACTTAATGTCCATATTTCTCAACCAAATTTGGGTACCATAACCATACCTCTGGGGCTTCATGTATAATTCATCAAATGCACCCAACACATCTACTGACATCAATCACTCCATCAATGAAAACTAATTCACCATCAATATCAACCATATATATAGGGATTTCAGACTTCTCCAAAGGATGAAATAAATCTCCAAGGGTTGACATTAATTACAACCAACTATCCAAGCAAACTATCCAACAATATCCCCCTTTAGCATCGATGGCAACACCAACATTGATGGAAACATTTATGGCAACATTGATGCTCCAACACTCATGCTCCCCTAGTGACTATTGCTCCTCATTAATGTTTCTCAGTCTCCCCCTTTCACATCAATGGAAAAAGGTCTCTCTCCTTGGGGATGCTCCCCCTATATTCATGCATCTATTCTCTCTCTCTCTCTCTCTCTCTCTCTCTCTCTCTCTGTTTCCATGCCTTTTTTATTTGTCTTCACATGTGTCTCTCCTTATGTGACTTCCCCTGAAAGTATACCTTCTCTGAACAATGCTTCTCTTTCTCTTCCTTTGACATCATGGGAAAAAGAATAAATCCCCATGTTTGTATATCTCCCCCTATATGCATCCTTGTTGGTTATTTTTTACTCATGCTACCCTTCTTGGGTTGACCCAGGTTCAAGTCCACTTGGTTTCTAGAAAAACCCCCCTAAAACTATCATCCTTCCTGGTAAACCAAAAGGAAACACAACGCATAGGATGCACTACGCAATCTCACCTTAGATAGTTCTTATGGATGGCTACAATGCTCATGTGATTGCAACCTAGGAAATGAATGGGGATCTACGATTAAACTTTGTAGTCTTCATTTATTACTTTATCATTAAAATTATATGGAATACCTTGTCATTCTAACTCATGCATGTATATTAACAACTCTAAATAAGTCATTCATAAATTTGTTTAACACCTAATCATCAACAAAAAAAGAGATACATAATGTAACACCCATGTTTCCCCCAATTTGTAAATATAACTATATTGGTCAAGAGACTATGGAAAACTCAATATGTGTGAATTTTTGATTTGATGAACCTTTGTGTAAAAGGTCAATGAATGTAATTTATGTTATTAAGAGAAAATGGATAAGTGTTGCATAACTGCTAAAAAGGGGGTTTTCCAAGATAGGCCACGAATGTTATGAAAGATATCGTGAGGGGAACCAGGAATGGTTGAGATAAACCCCACCAAACCCCTTGCTGGATTTAATTGCTCAAGACTAGAACAGTCCTCTAACCCAAGAATGAATTACAGTCAATATGGTAGGTGGGAAGACCTCCTAAAGAGTTAATGAGGGGATGGGGTAGAGCACCCATCTGTAAGGATTTCAGACTTGAACATGGACTGGGAATTCGGGCCACACACAATATTTTTGAGGAATGAAATAAAGAAAGGCGTGGTGGGAAGAGGAATACTTACGAAGAGAAGTAGAGAAGAGGGAATAAGCTCTCAAGTTCAAGGAAGAACTGGGAAATGAACGTGTTCTGGTTGCAGGATGTGGCTAGTAGGGTTATGATACAGGCTGATAAATGAGGGTATTGAGTGACTAAGGAAGTACTCAGGCTAGCCTCCTTTAATGTTATAGAGAAAACTTGTTTCCAAGATCCTGTGGGAGGAGGAGAGTAACCTCTGTTCTTGATTGTTGTTGAGTCGGAAGACAAAATTCTCTCTTAGGAGTAACCTCTGTTCTAGCTCGAGGGTGTCCAGTGGTAAATCCGTTAGGAGTGACTGAGCCTATGGTTGGGTGGAAATAGGAACCCCTTTCAGCAGTCACATCATGCCATATGGTTCTGATAAGTGTTTTCATACTCTATTCATTGAAATGGAATAATGGATGAATGCATGTATTTATATATCTAAGAACAGTTTATGTATTGAATGATCAAGTTATGTGTATGAATCTATATTCCCATGAACTTATGCTTTTGATTGATCATATGTATTCCCCATATTATCCCTCGAGGTTTTGTGGGATGTAAACCTGTAGGACGGTCAATATGGAAAGTATTGCATCAATCTGGCCCTGGCCCCATCCGTCTGAAGAGGATATCTTCTTTAGACTCCTTGTTGTGCGACCAGGATATTATTCCCAAGTCCTTAGCAAATCTACAATGAGGGAATTGTGTTTAACTCACAAGTGTTAGAAGAAATCATGTGACCAAGGTCTAGGAACCCTATGCTAACCCTAAGGAAGCTAAGTCCTTCTAGCTTCGAAGCTCCAGAAGTCCGAGACTTCGAAGAATTGTCTCCCTAATAGTCACAAACTGGCCAAAGG
Source organism: Picea mariana (assembly GCA_032191745.1). NCBI lineage: Eukaryota > Viridiplantae > Streptophyta > Pinopsida > Pinales > Pinaceae > Picea > Picea mariana. The sequence continues at coordinate 43,431 of JASDQU010686384.1, read as the reverse complement.
TGACTGAGAGTCAATGTTACCTATAAGGACGATCAACGTTGGGAGGTTACCCTAGTAGTTATATGAACCTGTCTTACCAACTAAACTGGGATGCAACTCCCCATCGCAAAGTAGAGCAAGCCACTGAGAGAGAATGTTTAGGGGTTCCCTCAGCCATTGGATCTACACCCAGATGAATTTGGCAAAGTTCCCTTCAAGAGAATGGATATGACCTAGCATCAAAATCCCCAAACATCGAAGTTATGAAGTAAAGGAGGGTCGTAGATTTGGGGAAATTTTTAGGAACTCCACGTACCATCCGATCATTCAGAAGAAGAGACCCACACATGGTACTTCGGTGAAGTCCTGCATCGGGAGAATGGAGTGGCGGTAAAGACAAAACCCCAAAGCCCAGAGTCATGAAGTAATGTGGACCGTGGATCTAAGGATCCTTCCGGATTCATCTTGATTGTTCGATCACGGGGAAGTGTGTATCATGTTGATAGCATGTAGGGGCCTATGTGATGAGTGATGGTGTTTTCAGGAGTGGAGACCTTGTGGAAAGGTAAGGAGATGTCGGTGACTTGAGGTAGGTTCCACATATTCTTATTGGATTGTTTTGGGATGACAAATGTCCCTATAGGAATGACCCAACAATGGGACCCAAGGGACACTTGAGTGGAATTTATGAGTCGTAGATCTTTGGGATTATGTGGATACCCTTGGACCATCAAATCTAGGTTGTGGTCAGCCCAGTGCTGACCAAATCTAGGAGAAAAGAGGAGCTTGTGTCACAAAACTCCCGAAGTCCAGAGTCATGAAGTAATGAGGACTGTCGATCCTTAGATCCTTTGGGATCCCTCTCATGTGTCAATATACAGAGGATGCACAACACTATATCCTTTAGTATGGAGATTAGGCACTATGGAGGATTTGAGGTGTGGTGTGTTAATAAGCTCTGAAGCCCAAAGTGGTGAGATCCATCAATTCAAGGAAGCTTCGAGACTCTTCCTAATCATAAGATCCAAGCTTTGGTCAGCCTAATGCTGACCAACTCTGAGAGAAAGGATAATTTTACGCCATGAAACCTCGAACTCCCAAGTTATGAAGTAGCAAAGATCATTGATCCATGGGTTACATGGACATGTCTTGGCCGTGAGATCAAAGGGCATGAAATATGATCAGTTCGGAGTGACATGGCGTAGTGATGTCACCCAAGGTGATGTGGACCCAAGTTTGATGTGCCACGTGTCACCTGGATTCATGCATATCACATACCCTATAGACCCATTGATACATGACACATGTCACCTCTGGCCCCTTCTACATTTCAGCCCCTAGTACGTGCCCGCCTAGCCAAAGTGGTTTTTGAAGTGACCAGAACTTCGAGAGTCTACTTCAGGACTCCGAAGGATTTCGGGTGTAGTATTGAAGAGAGACCAAAAGGCCTGAAGTTCAGAGCCACGTGGAAAATTTACGGGAATTTGGGAGTTTGAGACTCCAGGAGGTCTCGTACATAGACAGTAAAGAGGCCTTCAGTGTTGAAGTGTCGAAGCGCAGGAGTACCAAAGTGTTGAATACCCTACTGGCTTGCATGTTAGATGCATGTGTATTAGACAAAGATTGAGTCTAGTCGTGAGATTGGACGGTGGATGGACTTCCACTGTGGATGTAGGAATTTGGAGACAATACAAGTGGGGTGGATCCATGTGGGTGCCACATGGTCCTTGACCAATAAACATAGGAAGAACTAGGATGGGCATATCTACCAATCCAGATCTCGGACTTGAGCATGGAGGAAGAGGTTGGACAGTTCTGGATGAGAAGGACATGATAGAAATATTAGAATTAGGATTTGAGATAGTTGAGCAAAACAAAATTATGATACCCCACCCCTTAAAAGAGAATTTAGGGGTTGTGTTTTTTATGCATGACATTAAATCATATAACACATGATATACCATGGTTCACCCCTCTTGGGATATATCCACAAAGATTTGGCTACTCTACTCTTTTATTATTATTATGGTTCCAAAACTACAGTGCCTTGCACATTACAATGCTCCATCCAAACCGGTCGAGATCTACAATGAGGAGGACTATATCAAACCAGGATCCTTAGCATATGATATAACCCTCAATATCTCCCTTATTTCCTCTCATCATCTCAACAACTTATAGATCGATTGAATTTACAGTCATTCGATCTTTTTACATCATAGTAACATTGACTAACCCAAAATAACAACAACGAACCTCCAAAAACCACACCCGAATAGAACACCCCAAACTAAACATCATAGGTACCTACTTATACATATTTTCATATTACCAGCCATTACATTCTCTTACCAAAACCCTAACCCTATCGTGGATAGGTATTCTTGCATGTGTGCCTCACATGCCTTCCTCTTTTTTGTGCACGTATGTTTTTCATGTGCTTCTTTTCCTGCATGCACGTCTTCCTTAAACATGTTTCTTCTTCTACATGAACATCCACCTCCCACATCATGCTTTTCCCTCAAAAGTAGTATGTGCCCAATAGGCCCCCAACACTAACATTGTGACTCATCCTGAGTCACTGCCTAACTGCAGTGTCTGCCAGTCCTTGTGCTAGTGATTAATACATATCTACTATCTGTTGGAACTTCTCCTGAACCTGGTTTCTCTTTGTTGACATGGATTTGACTACCTACATAGTGATTGGTGATCATAATATCTCACCCCCTCCAAGCCTATTTGTTCAAGGCATGCTTTCACAACGTCAATTTACACAACCAATTATTCTACCTTTTCTTGTAGTGGATCCCACTAAGCCCGTCGTGTGATATTTTGTGCCTATACTGCTTTTTCTTTTGCCTGGACATTCTTCATTTCTGTGACCGTCTTGATTTTTTTTGGAAGTGACATTTTCCTCTATCACTACTTGACATCTACCATCACTACATTAAATTTATCTTCCTTTCCTTGTAGCTCTTGTAGGCTCCCATCCTCTAGTAGTTGGGTCCATAGCTGACCACTCTTTTCTAGTGGTTCTACCAATCTATGTATGTTTTGCATGATGTTTTCTGTAGTTGTTGTCGCGTCTTTCTTTCTTTTCACTCATACTATCGGGGGATTCATAGGTACTGCACGCTCCTCCAATTATTTGATCTGATATTTATATTGTTGCATATTTTGTGCTATCTTTGTTATAGTTTCCTTCAAATATTATTCCTCTGATGCTATGTCATCTGAGATCACTTGAGAGATAGTGCTTATCTGGGTCTCCATCTCATCCACTTTTTGTTTCACTATTTGTTTCTTCCGCCTTTCTTGGTTGATGGATTCCTTTAGTACCATATTTTTTTCCTCCACTATCTGTAGATTCGTCATGTTAGACCTTTCTCTGGATTGAATCTCCTGCATGAAACTAACCTGTAACTTATACAATGCCTTTGTTGGTATCATGGGAAATGCCAAATCCCACGTTTCAATATCCTTCACAAGATTCTATGATGTTTCCTCATCGATCAAAAACATGTTTGGTGTTATGATAAAGTTAGCACTTCCTTGCGCTCTGATTTGTATTGTTTCTCTGACCGGTGCTCCTTCTCTTAATGGAACTAGTTTCTCCTTTTGTTGTTGTTCTACCTTGATCCTCAACTGTTCTAGTGTAGTTTTTATCTCTTGTACCTGTTCCAAAATTGAAGCTCAATGGTTTTCCGCATTTTCCCATACTTCTCACAGTCGATCTTATACTGTCATGGCTATCATATCTACATCATCTACCATCAGTTAAGTTTCCATTTGTTTCCTGTGGTCCTTTACTTTCTTCCTGGTGCCACTTTATTGCTCCTATATTCTCTTGCTTTGGGCCTCTGGTTGTTTATATGCTTCTAGAATCCATGTATCCATGTCTGTATCCTGCTCAACTTCTTCATCCATGATTATATCTTGTGCCTGTGTCTGCACTTCCTCTACACTCACCTATCCCGTCAATCCTTCTTATGCCTGCTCTGTAGCCTGTGGACCCTTTCTAGGACCCTATGTCTTCTTTTGTGTTCTAGTTTTCTTCTGAATTTGGATAATTTCCCCCAATGTACCTATTATTTTTTTCTTTTGTTGGCTAGCGCCATTCCCACCTATCTGTTGTGTGAGGACTATGCTACCCTGCATCTGGATTTGTACTGCTGATGTTTCTCTTGGAATCTATGGAAATTTTCACTCCTCAGACCACTCTTGGACCTCCATGTGGATGTCCTACGTCATCACACAATACTTCAGCTACAACCACTCCTTGGTTGGGTCCTTCTTTTCCTGTAGCCACATGATATGATGTGATGCCCAAAAATTCGTTATCTTTCCATACTCCTGGACAGTTTCTGGTGAGATCCTTCATGTATCTTCCAATATGTTCTACATATCTATAAAGTACTGAGCGAACATATCATTGTTGACTTCCTTTACCTTGGGATCTGTTGTGCTTCACAGCCACGTGTAGCGTGCTACGCCACATTTTCATTTCCTTGGCAGGAACATCGTGTATGTAGGTTTGTGCCACCCCATAAGTGCAATGAGGATGAGTAACCATGAGTAGGGAAACTTAGAGCCCTATTCTTGCGCATACTTACAATATTCAAGGAATGAGTTTGGTAGATACGGGCCCCAGCTCATCGAGATCCCCTTTGTGCACTACGTCACAACTGCTACTACTCCTATGGGTGATTCTTCTTTTCATCACGTGCGCATTAATTTGCAACCGAGAAATATGGTTTCAAATCATGTTGCAAGATAATTGATTTCATTGATCTTTATACCTCTGTTCCCCCTCTCTGCACCATACTTCTCTTTGATCTCATCTGAGATGGATTTCTCCTTAGTATTGTCTTCTAGGTAATTCTCAAGCTTCTCCCCATCTATGGGTAGCTCTGTAATATCTGTGATGAGGTCAACGTTGATTGGTACTGGCATGTCCATCCATAAGATGCCTCCATGCACCCTTTCTAAAAATTGTTTAACAAATCTGTTTATTTGTTTCCCACACCTGAAGTGTGGT
>JASDQU010686384.1:22464-36290 GCA_032191745.1 Picea mariana | reverse complement strand
ATTAATATACTTAGTTCTTCATGTGTGTTGCACGCCCTGCGTATTGCTTTCTTCTCTCAGCTTCTTTTTCCCTTGTGGGGACAATACCCCACCCACTTGCTTCACTTCCTTCTAGGCCATGCTACGTGGAATCCATGGCTAGTTCTGCTTCCTATGGCCCTTTTCCCCTAGACGTGTCGGATTTCATATGTTATGCGTCCTCTAACCGTAGATCGGGTTGATGTGCGGGTTTCTACTCCTCCTCCACATGTAATGTGGTTTGCTCATACTCCAATATGTGTATTTCATCCACATCCACCATTGTGGGAATTTCACTGGTTCTGCCTTGTGGTACCCATGTGCTACTTCGTGTGCTTTGTTCGGTTCTTCTTGGTGTGCCAACTCTCGGTGGTGACATGATGGTTAAATTCGAACTATAAGATCTCAACTCGAAAAATGGTAGCGCAAATTCGCACTCTATCGCTCTTCAACTCATCTCGACATTTTTCTCCTTAGAAAATAACACAATGGGTTGGTTTCCCCCCTCTTTTTGACTTTATAGTAGGACAGGGAAGTGACAGATGTGTCGCACTAATAATTGTCACGTTTTCACTTTTCGTTGTGTTTCATGCACACTGTACCTTTCTTCCCATTAACTTCTCTTCTGCGTGTCACATTTTCGAAACCTAGTTTTCTTGCATTGCCCTATTCCATCGGCCCCATAACATTCTATCAAGGCCTTCCATGTGTGTTGAGTTCTTTTTATTTTTATCCTTTTTAATTTTTTATGGATTTTTTTTTCACTCTATACATATCTCTTTACTGTGCGATACTTTCTAAGGACTAGGAGGTCGACTATCCCTATACAACTTCAGTTGACTCCCATTAATCATCCCTCTGAGTTCTGTACCTCCTAAATATTTCAACTATACAATTCCCCCCTCTGTGACGATATTCAGTTCATATGTTCCCAACCAATGCATTCTGAATTTTCTTGGGTGCCGAATAAATTTACTGCCATACACTAAGACCAGGTCTCCTTTCTTGAAAATCTTCCTTTTAATATGTCTTTCATTCCAAGCTTTGTCCCTTTCTTTCTGTACTTCTTCGTGAAATCCTTCTAGAATTCTAGTTTATTCCATCACCATCAGTTGACTTAGCCTTTCTTGTACTGTGCCTTATTCTGTCATGTTAGTAATTGCTGCTATGTGAAGACTAGGCACCAAACATTCTAATTGCACCACTTATTCTTGTTCATACGCCAACCTGAATGGTGTATTCCTTGTCAAAGTTTTGCATGTAGTCATATATTCCCATAATACTTCTGGTATCTTCAAGTCCCAATCGTCCCTGTTGACATTACATATCTTTGCCAGTGCATTCTCTAGAATCTTATTAAAGGCTTCCACTATTCCATTTGCTTGAGGGTGATATGGTGTACTCTTTTGATGATAGATTTCAAACTCCTCAGTCATAGCCTTGATAGTACTATTGATGAAATGAGTGCCTTGGTCACTCATCAAAATCCTTGGGCATCCAAATCTAGTGTTCACTTGCTCAAACAGAAAGTGTGTTGTTGTCTCTGCGCTACAATCTTTTACTGTTGGTTCTTTTTCCCATCTCGTTAAGTACCCTGTTGCAGTAATGATATACCTTTCTCCTAACCTCTTTGCTAGTGGATTAATTGGTCCCATAAAAGAGATTTCCCATTTGTCGAATACTTTCAAGGTTACTTGTAGTATTAGGGGAATCTCATCCCTTCTATTAGGTTTTCCAACCCTCTGGCATACATAACATCTCTGACAGTAGTCCTTTGCATCTTTGTGAATGATCGACCACCATAGTCCTTCGCATAATACCTTCTATGTGGTAGCTTTTCCTACATAATGTACTCCATCTATTCCCCCATGGTCCTCTGCTAAAATCCTATGCCTTTCATGTTCTAATGCACATCTTCTCAAGAAGTTGTCTACACCCATATTGTATAAGTGTCATGGAATCAATTAATAATCTATAGCTCTGACCACCATATTTTCTTCTGCGTAGTGTTGAATTAATGTGGTGCAGTCCCTATATTCAAGTGTTGAATTATGTCAGCAAAATATTCATCATCTACTTGGACTAAAAATAGTTGTGCATCAGGGAAGTTGTCCTCTAAATTCATAGGTTCTTCTCCATTGGTGATCCTTGACAAGATATTAGGTCCTACATTCAACTTCCCTGGTTTGACTATCACTTCAAAGTCAAATTCTTGAAACAACAGTAACCATCTACAAATTCTCCCCACCAACATTGGATTATTGACTAGGTATTTGAGATCAGAGTGATCTATGAACATTTTAAAGTGTTTCCTAGGTAGATAGTTTCTGAACTTCTTTAGTCTATATACCATTCCTAATCCTTATCTTTTTGTAGTATTGTAGTTCTTCTCTGACTCTGAAAATTTTCTACCTGCAAATGATATCGGATGGTCTAACTCTCCTACTCCTGGATTCACTAGAATAGCTCCAAGTGCTATGGTTGATGCATCTACATGCACATGAAATGTATTTTCTCAATCTGGGAATACTAGTATTGGTGTTGTTACCATTTTCTCTTTTAGAGTGTCTAATTCTTGCTGACAGTCCTCATTCCATTGAAATTTACTATTTTTCCTCAATAGTTTTTCCATCGGTGTAGTGAAACTCAGAGCCCCACTCTTGCACATCCTTACAATATTCAAGGAATGAGTTCAGTAGATACGGGGCCCATCTCATCCAGCTCCCCTTTGCGCACTACTCCGCAACTGTTACTACTCCTGTGGATAGTTCTTGTTTTTAGCACTTGCGCATTAATTTTCAACCAACCAATATGGTTGCAAGTCTTGTCGCAGGATCATTGATGGCATTGATCCTGATACCTATGTTCCCCCTCTATGCACCATAATTTTCTTTGATCTCATCTGAGATGGATTTCTCCTTAGTCTTGTCTTCTAAGTATTTCTTCGATTTCTCCCCATCTGTGGGTAGCTCTCTAATTTCTACGATGAGGTCAATTTTGATCAATACTGGCTTGTCCATCCATAAGATGCCTCCATGCACCCTTTCTAACAATTGTTTAACACATTTGTTTATGTGTTTCCTATGCTTGAAGTGCGGTATGTCTAGTAGGTTCATGATGTCTGTGTTGTATGGTCCTAAGATCCATTGTGCAGGCTCCAACAGTGGTGCACCTGATGGACCATGGTCCCTCTCCCCTCCTCTCTAGGTAGCTCTACATTGCCAAATTTGGGAACATTGTGGCATTCAATACAACATGGTTGGAGTATTTAAGGCTATCAAATCCTCCTACCATGTTATCCCCGGTCTTCACTTCATTGGGAATTTTCGGCATTACTATAATTAGCTTTTCCTGTGTGCGCCGCATGCCTTGCATACTGATTTCTGCTCTCAACTTCTTTTTCCCTTGTGGGGACAATACCCCACCCTCTTTCTCTATTTCCTTCTCTGGTTCTAACTCTAGGCCATGCTGCATGGAATCCATGGCCAGTTCTGCTTCCTGCGACCCTTTTCCCCTAGACACATCAGATTTTATCCATTCGACATCCTCTACCCATTGCTTGGGATCCTGTTTGATTTCCTGCTCCTCCTCCACATGTAATGTGGTTTTCTCATACTCCGGTGTGTGGATTTCATCCACATCCACCACTGTGGAAATATTGTTGGTTCCTCCTTGTGATACCCATATGATACTCTGTGTGCTTCATCTGCTTCTACTTGGTGCTCCAACCCTCGGTGGTGACATGGTGGTTAAATCCAAACTACAAGCTCTCAACTCGACAAATGGTAGCGCAAATTTTCACTCTATTTCTCTTCCACTCAGCTCGACGTTTTTCTCCTTACCAAATAACACAATGGGTTGGTTTCCCCCCTCTTTCCGACTTTATAGAAAGATGGGGAAGTGATAGTTGTGTCACAATGATAATTGTCACTTTTTCACTTTTCGTTGTGTTTCTTGTGCACTCTACCTTTCTACATGTTAACTCCTCTTCTACGTGTCACGTTTTCGAACCCTGGTTTTCTTGCATCGCCCTGTTTTGTCTGCCCCATTCCATTCTTTCAAGGCCCTCCATGTGTGTTGAGTTGTTTTTATTTTTATCATTTTTACTTTTTTATGGATTTTTTTTCACTATATACATATCTCTTTACTACGCAGTACTTTCTGAGGACTAGGAGGTCGACTATCCCTATACAACTTCAATAAAATCCCATTAATAATTCCTTTGAGTTTTGTACCTCCTAAATATTTCAACTGTACAACTCCCCCCTCTGTGATAGTCTTCATTTCATATGGTCCCAACCAATGCATTATGAATTTTCATGGGTGCTGAAGAAAATTATTATCATACACCAAGACTAGGTTTCCTTCCTTGAAACTCTTCCTTTTAATATGTCTTTCATTCCAAGATTTGTTCCTTGCTTTCTGTACTTCTTAGTGAAATCCTGCTAGAATCCTATCTTCTTCCATCACCATCAACTAACTTATCATTTCTTTTACTGCACCTCATTCTTTCATGTTAGTAATTGTTTCTACGTGTAGACTAGGTACCGAAACTTCTAATGGCACCACTTCTTTGTGTCCATACACCAACCTGAATGGTGTCTTCCCTGTCAATGTTTTGCATGTAGTCATGTATGCCCATAATACTACTGGTATCTTCAAGTCCCAATCATCCCTGTTGACATTGCATATTTTTGTCAGTGCATTCTCTAGAATCTTATTAAAATTTTCCACTTTTCCATTTGCTTGAGGGTGATATCTTGTGCTCTTTTGATGATAGACTTCAAACTCCTCATTCATAGCCTTGATAGTACTATTGATGAAGTGAGTGCCTTGGTCACTCATCAAAATCCTTGGGCATCAAAATCTAGCGATCACTTGCTCAAACAGGAAGTGAGTTGTTGTCTTTGCACTGCAATATTTTATTGGTGTTGCTTCTTGCCATCTCGTTAAGTACTCTATCACAATAATGATATACCTTTTTCCTGACCTCATTTCTAGTGGATTAATTGGTCCCATAAAATCCATTTCCCATTTGTTGAATACTTGCAAGGTTAATTGTGGTCTTAGGGGCATATCATCCCGTCTATTAGTTTTTCCAACCCTCTGGCATACATCACATCAATGGCAGTAGTCCTTTGCATCTATGTGAATGGTTGGCCACCATAGCCCTGCACATAATACCTTCTGCACGGTATCTTTTCTTGCATAATTTCCTCTAGCTATTCTATTATGGGCCTCTGCTAAAATCCTAGGCCTTTCATTTTCTAGTACACGTCTTCTCAAGATGTTGTCTGCACCCATATTGTGTAAGTTTCCTGCAATCAATTGATTGTCGACAACTCTGACTACCAGATTTTCTTCTGCATAGTGTTGAATTATTGTGGCACGGTCCCTATACTCAAGTATTGAATGATGTCAGCAAAATATTCATGAGCTACTTGGTCTATAAATAACTATGGATCGGGGAATTTGTCCTCTAAATTTGAAGTTTCTTCTCCATTAATGATCCTTGACAGGTGATCAAGTCCTACATTCAACTTCCCTAGTTTGACTATCACTTCAAAGTCAAATTCCTAAAACAACACTAACCATCTACAAATTCTCCCCCCCAACACTGGCTTATTGACTAGGTATTTTAGAGCTGAGTGATATGTGAACATTTTAAAGTGTTTCCCAAGTAGATAGTGTCTGAACTTCTGCAGTGCATATACCATTGCTAAGCCTTATCTTTCTATAGTATTATAGTTCTTCTCTGACTCTGACAATTTTCTGCTTGCAAACACTATAAGATGGTATAACTCTTCTGCTCCTGGCTGTACCAGAATATCTCTAAGTGCTATGGTTGATGCATCTACATGTACATGAAATTCCTTTTTCCTATCTGGGAATACTAGTATTGGTGGTGTTACCATTTGCTCTTTTAGAGTGTCCAATCCTTGCTGACAGTCCTCATTCCACGTAAATTTACTATCTTTCCTCAACATTTTCTCCATCGACACAGTGATCAACGCATACTCTTTTATGAATTTCTTATAGTAGTATGTATGTCCCAATGTTTCTCTCAACTAACGTACTGATTTTGGTGGTGGTAAATTGACAATCATTGCAATCTCGGAAGGATCTACTAGAAATCCTTGTTTGCAACTTTTCACACTATATGTCCCAATAGTATCCCAAAAGGTGTCCCAAATATGCACTTCTTGATATTTAATGATATCTGACACTGCCTACATATTTTTATCATCAACCTTAATACCTCTACATGATCTTTCAACGGATTGTAGACTGTCCAATCATCTAGATATACTTCTAAAAACTGATGGATGAATTCTTTGAATGCAACTATGACTACTATTGAGAATATTTTTGGTGCATTCTTCAGTCCAAAAGTCATGACTGTGTACTGGTAGGATCTCCATTCTATGGAAAAAGTGGTCTTGTACCTGTCTTATAAAGCTATCTTGATCTGATGGTAACCTGAGAATCCATCTATGAACGAGTATGCTTCTTGGACTCCTACATTCTCTAATACCTCATCTGTGAAAGGGGTGGGAAAAGGGTCATGTAGGCAAGAATCATTCAATTTCCTAATATCTACATAGATCCTTATCCCTCCATGCTTCTTCTCTTGGACTACCATAGGGCTTACCCATTTAGATTCTTCCACTGGTTCTATGATTCCACCCTCCAACATTCTGTCAATTTCTGATTTTACTTTTTTCTTGTATATTGGGTTCCGTCGATATGGTCGTTTTCTAAATGATATAGCCTTAGGTTTGAGAGGTATCTTCATATCTCCTAGCCCTCCTTCTATGTATTTCATCTCTATGAAGGTTGTTGGGAACAAGCCACTGTACTCGTGCAACAACTCTGTTATTCTTTCTAATGTCTGTTCATCCCATTTATCTCCAATGCTAGCCATTTTGGGATTATCATTTGTCCCAATATTTACTTTCTTCACCTTTATTGTCACAACAAATACTTTTGATTCGAGAGATAGACCTTCCACCTCCCTTTATCCTTCAATTTTTGTAATTTGAATGTTGCATGGGTCATCTTCATCTGGTGATTCTTCCTGCACTTGGTAGCATGACAATAGCTCTTTCACTGTCTATCTATTTTGTTGTTGATACTCTGTTATAAGTTCAACCTATGGTTCTTGAATGAATATTTCCCCTCTGATATCTTTGAGCATTGAATCTGTATTGGGGTTCTCATGTTCAAATGACAACGTGACTATAAAATTTCGTTGTAATGTTGTACATTCTACAGTGTCTCTGTGCAATTCCTAGTCTATGTACCAGTTTACTGGAATCTCTTCGAATGTGTGAATAAAGTGATGAGACCATTATTGTGGTGGTGTCATTCTCCATAGTGTTCTTGACTTCTCCAAGTGTTCGACTGGTGTCCCCTATCTGCCATATATCTACAATTGATTGCTTCAATGTTCTGCACCAAATCTAATGCGTAGTAATCACTTACATTGGTACCATTCCTTGAATGTCTCTTTGTGCACACCCCACCATATTGCAAGTGTTTCCTTGAGTGCTATATCCAGAGCTAAGAGCCTTTGATTTTCTAACACTTCATTTTTATATCTTGTTAGGAATTATTCTAAGTGATTAACCCCATGAAAGTGGCGAGGTTCTCTTATCTTTGTACCTACCCATCTTACTGTGCAGTCTATTATTTCACACCTTCTTGTGGAGATTTCATGTAATCTCTACTGCAAATTCCCCAACCCTGTATTTGATTTTGACACGCATGACATGATACTTCTCCAAATGAGAACCCCATCTGCAGTTGAATTCACATTATATTCTTCTTGTGGGATGGTCCTGTATAACTAGTTAATTTCCTATAGGTCTAAACAAGTGGGCTCTACAAACCCTTCTCCTTTTGATGGATCTAGTGGTGCAATGCCCCTGTACTCTCCTGACTCGAATGTCATATTTCTTGTCTTCAGATTGATTATGGCCTTATTGTCAAATGCAAAATCCAATCCAAGAAATTATGGATAAGGTGTTGTGCCATCCAATATTTGTATCACTTCGAAATTGGCTTTAGTGTGCACTCCATCCAAATCTACTGTCACACCCTTTAGCCTCCCAATTGGCAAAACCCTGTGTTGATTTGCTAGTTTCATCTGAATAGGTGAATATCCTAATGTGGGCTCTCCCATACATTTCCATGTCTTATTGGGTAGTACATTCACTTCAGAGCCTAAATCTATTATGATATCCCCCATATTGAAATATCCAATGTTGGAATTCAGTCTGAATTCTCTACTTGTCCTCCTCCTCGTATGCAAATGATTAACGTTTTTATGTTCTAACTTTCCCTCTACATTTGTGCTGCATATTTCTAACATATTTTGTAACACTTTAAAAGATGATGGATCATTTAGTAGTTTAACATAGTATTGCAGAAAATCCTTTATGGTACTTACTTTTCCTATGGGTTGTGCTTCATTAGTGTGATCCAGCGATGAAGGCATCTCATACGTTGGTACATCCTGAGTGTGTTGTGCAGTTGATGTAGATGCAATGTTTGGCTTCAAGAATTCTTGTCTGGATTTCTTGAATATCCCCTTTTCGTTCTGTGCATCAAAATGCTTCTGTGGTTTAGCATTTTTCTTCACCCAATAGTGTTGTGCTGGATCTTGTCTTATTGTATCATCTCATGTATTAGCTCCTCTTTGCATAACTATGTTGATATTTCTTCCATCATCCCTCGCTTCTGCAAAAATCCATTGAACATTATGATTTCTCTGATTTCTCTTTTCCTGGATCTTCCCCAATAGTGTCGGGCAGTCTTCTATGTCATGGCCGGATGCGTGACAATACATACATGTCACAGGTGGTAGTGGAAATTCTCTTGCATATTGTCCTGGTTGTTGATAGTTATGGAAAACCATTGGTCCTCTGCCTCTTCCAAAGCCTCCTCTACCTTGTCCTCCACCTTTGTAGCCAACTTGATCTCCTTGCAGTGTGTTGTACTGGGGCACCTGGTTATACTATGTGGGATTATACTGTGGTTGCGTGATATTGTACTGTGATTGAGCATTTTTATATTTTTGTGGCACAGTGTTATATGGGGATGGTACTTGGTTAAACTTTGGTGCATCTTTCCCTGTCATCATCTCTGACTACACCTTATAGGTGTCTGATGTTCTTTCCCTCTTTGGATCCATTGTCCTGCAATCTTTTTCATCATGGCCTACTGACTTGAAAAAGTTGCAATATGAACTCTTAGGCACAGTATGGTATTTATACATCAATGAAAAATGATATGGATCATGCCCCTGTGTCTTATAGATGTCACACCAAAGTCCTCTTGATGGAAAAGGGTTTGATAGACCTTTTTCCATGTACTGTGTGAATGTTGGGCATTCATTCTTGTGGTGTCCTTCTGTCCTACATGTGGTACACCAAACAAATTCTCTTTTGTCCTTACTCCTATTCTGGTTTAATTGAAATGTTAGATTCTTCAAGTCTTCCTTGAGATCCTCTATTGTTGGACCTGTCTTTTGATATTGGTTCTCTTCTAGTTTCAAGTCTCTCTGTAGAGCCTCTTCCTGGGTATGAAACTTTTGTTCTCTCAAAGGGTATTTTAAGTGTGGTAGTAGTGAATTCAAAAACATATGCCTATACTTCATATCTGTCATAACATACTTTAACTTTCCCTTCAATCGTTTGAAACTCTGGTCTATATCCCAGACAGATTCTTCTGGTTTCTTATTGATCTCTATCATCTTGTTCATGTACTGATCCTCGGAGATAGAATTGTGGAATTCATTTATCAGTTTCTTCTTGATATCCATAATCATTCTGGTTGTTCCTGGTGGACTATTTGTAGCTAAGCTCATGTACCAATTTAGTGCATGGTCTCTTAGCATGATGGTTAACTGTACAAGTTTGGTATCCTCATCTATGATCTTCTTTGCTTCCCAGATATTTTCATAGATGAACAAGTGCTTCTTGGGGTCCTATAATGCCTCTCCCTTGAATTCTAGTAACCTAATGGTGGGATCATTGATGGGTGTTCTATATGCACTAAATCCCACAATTAGATTGTCAACCTGAGGTAAGTAAACTTAGAGTTGTAGCACTATATGTGCCAAGGCAGAAAATCTAGAGGAAGTATAACCTAACTAAGGAGATGTTATAACTAAGGGTTAACCTACTTAAGAAAATACTATCAATGAGCAAACCCTATCAAAAACTTGAACTATTTACCCTAAGCAACTTTTATGCAATGGATCGATGAATTGTTCCTAAAGAAGCAAATCAAAAACCCTAGTTTGAACAAGTTGACTTATTTAGTCTAATGAGAAACAACAAGTATCATATTTAATCTATTCAAATTAATGAGCAATAACAACAGTACGTTAATCTATTCAATCTAATGAACATCAACAAGTAAGCAAGTAAACAATCAAACAACTAACCTATTAAAACTTATTCAGCAAGTAGACTAATCAAAACTACTCAACAGGGAACTAATCAAAACTATTCAGCAAGTAAACTCTATTCTTCAGATAAATCTCATAATTACTTCTAATCTGCAAAGGGAAATCTTAACCTATTTAATTAAAAGCATCATGACAGTATTGAAAGATTAATCAACAACTATTCTTAATCTACAATAACAAGAAACTTCAAATATGATGATTATGTCTTCGGTGCCTTATGACATCACGATGGTATCTAACAATTAGTGATAGCTCAAGAGGAATAAATTCAATATTAACTTCTATGGAGAAATGAAAAGTATGAATCAAGCAATCTAACGAGAGCTTAGCCATCATAGAAGAAATATCAACTACCCTGAAAATCCATGTGATCTCTCCATTCATATATCAATCATCAATGATAAGAAAACACTATTCTATTTAATTCAAATGCACTCTTATGCTAACTTAAGCAAATTCACATGATTAGAAACTCGTAACTAAAAGATTAACTCAAACTCAAACTTCTAATTAAAATTGCAATTTAAATATAGAATGGAAATTTCATAAATTAAACTAAGCTAATCCCATTATTAAAAACTCAAACTTCAAACCAAAATGATTATAAAAACATAACCCAAATTATACTTCTATTCTAACATAATACAACAAGATTGGTAAACAAAATAGATTCAGGAAAGCATGACTAAACTGAGAATTAAATTAACAAAAATCACAACTATTAATCCGTCGAAACTTTTAAAAGAAACTTTGTACTCTGTGGTAACTAATACTCTGTTCTAGCTACTATGTTTTAACCTGTAGAAATTAAATTTAACATCTTAACACACCATATATGTTAGTAGCTTGTAAGAAATTCACTAACAAATAAAAGACATGGCATAATAGTAACTATCTCCTACAAGCAACCTGGAAAAAGGGAATTAAACAATTAAATGATGAACAACAAACACACAACATTTAAAATAACAAAAACACATATAACAAGAAATGAAGTAGATGATAATTACACAATTGAAAGATGAAATCTATCTATATAAGTATTCACCTAGACCACTGGTGGCCCCCCTAGTAGGTTGTGGCTACTCCTCAACAACAAATCACAAGCTAAATCAACATGGTTTTGGCATTAAATTAAGAATCACAGTCTAGCACAAGTTTGCGGAAATGTTTGAGTTACACAGAAAAATGATTCTAACAATTCTTGTCACTTTGTTTGACCACTACTGTGCTATTTATAATGATTGTGATTCAAGAGGTTGACCACTGGAATATTTGACCTCCTCTAAAAATGGTAAATTCCATTAAATGCGTGCTAACAGTCTTTAGCTTCTAGAAATTAAACAAGCCACTCAACAATTAGCACAACTGCCTAATCTGAGATGTCAAGAGATCAGTAGATGGAGGCCATAAGGGTGACAAAAACCCATGTCGTTGATTCACCCAGCAGAGGCTACCAATATAACAACCGCCAACTCACCCACACTCTCAATGCTGGATGTAGTGTCAGACGTAGTGCCAAATGAAGTACCAAATCAGGGGTTGGATGGAGTGTCGAACAAGCTACTGGATGAAAAATCACATGGCAAGTTCGTCCCGTGACACACAGATCATGCATTAGATTCTTTTAGGAATTAAATCAAATCAATTTTAACTCAAAACTAAAACATCAATTTCACATACCTTGTATAAAGCTATGGAAAATTTATATAAAATCCTTCAAAACTTCTTCAAAATGGTTAAATACACATATAATATAGGTAAAAAAAGGATTTAATTGTCATCATAAATTAACCAAATCATGATCCCAACATTACCCCCACACCTAATATTTTGTAGGTCCCACTGCAAACAAAAATGAATTTCCCAATATGACTAGAATTATTGAGGAGAGAATGGATTAGCTTTAAAAATTATTTCCCTGAAGACTTTGTCTTGGCCCTCTTGTGGTGTTTTGATTATGCATGGAGGCTATGATTGTCATTGGTCATTTGGTCAACTAATCTTTGGAGGGAATTCACCTTTGCTTGTAGTATTGCATTGTCATGGTGGAGATGTCTATCCATGGTCTTCCTCTCTTCCAATTGTTGCAGTAGTTGAACATTTTCCTTTTGTAATTTTTCAATGGCTGGAGTATGATCATATATCTCAGAGGAGGGCTTGTATCCCTTGAAGGATGTAGAGATTCTATCATTTTTGAGACCTGGTGTAGGCATCTGTGAGGTAGGAGTAACAGGGGGTTTATGAAGGGAAATGGGTTCAAATTTTGTTTCTCTATCAGGCTCCAATTCTTCTACAGACACTTCCCTAAGTCTTTTATGGGAGCTTTCAAGATCAGAAGATACTTGGATAGGGTCCAAAGTGCTTGGGGGTTTTTCATAAGGATTTCCTCTTGTATTTCAGGCACTTTTTTGAAAATATCCTCTTTTGAATCAATTATCTCCTCTCCTATTTGTGGGGACTACAGGGAAATCTTATTGAATTGCCTCTTGTAACTTTTTGGGAGAAAGATCAATAGATGTTGATGGCATTGGAGAGATATCAATAGGATTCTTAGTCTTCTTTCCTGATGAGGTTGCAGGGGTATCAACAAGTTTCTTGGTCTTTTGTTTCGGTAGAGTGATAGCTTGAGTAGGAGGGTTTGGAGTCTTCAGAGAATGGGGTTTGGATGGAGTAATAGTCCCTAGATCAAGTTTTTTCTTGTTGGCCTTGATTGTAAGATGGGGGTTTGAAAATTGATAAATGAACTCATCCCATGTCTTTCCCTGTTTTTCCAACTTGGCTATAACAAGCAATTTGATGAGGTTGTGGTCACTACTACATATGGGAAAATTATTCCACGAAAATTTTCCACGCTTCCACTAGTTTCATCATTATTTTAAACAGGGTGGGATTTTCGTGGATACTGACACGAAAGCTTGTCGCAATATCGACAAAAATCTTAATTTAACTTGGTCAGGATTTGCATCTCTATAGCGTCAAACTTTCATGGCAATAGAGACGAAAATTTTGCCTATCTCATTGGTCGGTGTTAATGGCTAGTTGACTATTTTATCTATATATACGTGACTTTAAGAGACTTTGCGACAAAATTGCTATAGTTGCGACACTGTTCTTGGCTTTTGTTTGAGATGTTTATTTTTTTCATCACCCACTGGTTGAACAAATCCAATTCTCAATCTACATAGCTCGGATTTTGAACTTGCAAGGTTAGTATGTTATTTTTTATTGATGTACTCATTTAACTTGTAATTTTTTTTTCAAATGTCCAAATTTCATTTAGCTTGTTTTTTCCTTGATAATATATTATAATATGTGTAGTACCATATTT
>JASDQU010686383.1:0-18051 GCA_032191745.1 Picea mariana | reverse complement strand
GCAAAATTACATCATTAGGATTCTCCTCCATATCTATATTATCTTCAAAGTATTGTGTTCTACTACTCCTTCATAGATATGACCTATGTGGTGGGTGTCATCCCAACTAATAAAAAAATAATGATGTCTCCTTTGGCTTCCATCGTCACCCCCATATATTTTATATATGTGCACAACAAGATGATGAGAGTAACATTCCATGGTAGTCTCATTAATAGTAGGTTGATGTATATTTTTATCTCCAAGGTGTTCCTTCTTAGGCATGATCATGATTCTAGTCATCTCTTTTATTGGCTCCTCGTGTATAGATCCAAATCATAGCTAATGTTGGAAGAAGTCAATACTATTTTTGAATTTCTCATAGTGTATGTTTCTAATTACAAATTCCATTCTTGTGATAAACATATTTATGAGGGAAATATTTTATCATTTCTTTGTTTTCAACAATGCGATTTGATTCTATAAATAAATCTTGACATTTTAAATTTGTATCAAAGTCTAATTTATACCTAGGTGACCAATAGGCATAGGATATGTAGCATATTCTTAGTTAAGTTTCTCCCCTTGCTACATAATGCCCTGACATTTCAAATATTTATCTCTTACATCCTAAGAAACAATGGGGTTTTCAATATACATTGCAGGGTCTTTACAACTATTGAAATTTATGTTTAGGCTATCATCTAATGATTATTCCACATAAGGAAGGGAAACTGTAATAGTCACTATGTATCCTTCATTATATTCATATGGACCAATAATTTACACATACCTTCTCAAGATGTGGCAAGTTTTCTCTGACTAGTGATAGCCTGATTGGACCAATGTTCAATCATGTTCTTCCCTATTTGGATCCTGAAAACAATAGGCTCTTGGGTTTGTTATTGCAGTGGTGCTCTAACTCAATACTTCAACCGGATCAAGGGCTAGAACCCTGGTCTAATTAAAAAAAAGGCAAGGATATTTCAATAAGTAAGACCCAAGGGCTTATCCCCTTTAGTATATGACCAGGACTTACGACCCAACGCTAACCAATTTGGTGCTTAACTTATGATTTTTGTCCCTCTCAAATCAACAGTTGTGTTTTAATCAAACGATGACCTTGAACAGTCCTCTTAGACTTCACAACTCCAACAAGGTGCTTGGTTAATGATTTAATGGAATGCAAACTTACTTCAAACTGACACATAGCCCACTTGATTGACAATCAATATTAATTCGCAAATTGGCTTTTCATTAAGCTTTATGCACTTCCCTGGGCGAAATTCCTATCCACCATTGATTCTCCTCTCAAAACCCAATCCAACAATGTTGGCTCGATATCTCAAATCGATCAATGAGGAACGTAGATCATTGATCTGAATATGATCAAAAATCAATGGACGTTGTTGTGGGACTTATTGGTAAATGAAGACATAAACAGATATCCCTAGATCCACCTAGATCTAGAACAAAACAGAAAAAAATATGACGCTTTCCCTAAGCTCTAACTATTGAATTTACTAGCTAACAAGATATAGGAAACATACCATTTAAATGTTGCTTCCTCTTTCCATTGTCATCCTAGATACACTCCAGTGCTCCTGTGATATTGAATCTGCAAGGGAACAGAAGCCAACCAAAGTGAAATAAATCCAATATAATCAACAAGAACTTATGCATGTGATCAAGGAATCATACAATAAAACAAGACAAGTTTTATGGGAAAGAAACAATATATCATTGTATTATATTAAAGTTAAAGTGGAGATTACAACCAAAGCCTTGATGTCGCAAGGTCCCCTTTCGATGACCCTTTTCTCCAACAAACACACTTGCTCCAATCTTGAATGAAGAAGATCCACAACAACTTGATGAACTGAAATGAGGTTCTCAAGCATGATCCAATGCAGAATTCTCCATACAATCTTAGCCTTGCTCAAATAAACCTTTGTTAACCTTATCCTTTTCCATGAGAAAACCCTCTTTATATAGGGGAAAGAGAGATGGTTTGAAGAGATTAGTATGATCCCACCAAATCAAAGAAGAGAGTAAGATCCAAATCATTCGGACACCACCTCATCTTTTAGAATATTCCCTTCTAGAACTTTCATGAAACTTAACCTTTTCTTAGTCTTTTGACATCGTTGCAACCTAGATATAGTGCAACATACAAATATTTCGTAGCCCAGCTTTAGAGAAGAGGGCGACGATCAGGCATCATAGCACCCTGTGTGTGGTGCAGCCTATGAGGACCTTCTTTAATAGGGTTTTTGAGAGGAGAGGGTCAATCACTTTCCTCATGAAGAAATGATCTTTTTGGGAACATGAACACATGTTGTCAATGGATCACTGGGGTGACAAAAATAATGTGTAATTGAATTCCCCCCAGAGTATGAGGCTGGAACTTGTGATAGCTGAAATACTTTGTAGAATGTGTGTGTCAAAAACAAAGAGCGCACCGATCGGGAACCTGCAAACAGTCAAGCATCAACATGATAATATACCATCGTCTAAGGTAGGCATTCCCATACTCAGTTTACAAAATGTCAAGTGAGTCATGGCCACTAAACATACACTGTGGATCCATGTAAATGTGAATCGTCATAGCCACCAGGAATACACTGTGGATCTATGCGCTAAAATGACTCAAATTCAAACATAGCCACGAGACATACAAAGTGGATCTATGTGTCAATACAAATCATAAATACTCCGTTGCAACCTAGACTAGAATGATGTGATCTAGGGTCTTCAATTTCATCATCCCTAAGTACGAATCTAACCATGCAATTACAGGTGTTGAGGTCGAACATGGTAGAAACCACTTGATTACCGACCATTAATGAAAACTGTTAACAAGTGCGAGGTAAATCACCATTGATGTCAATGAATCCCAAGGTACTCTAGTACAATCCAACGAATGTAAATAAATGAGTTGAAGTTGAAAACTCAATGGAATTTTCCAATCAGAGGTCAATGATGTGAACCAATTGTTGAAAGCGAAGAAACCTGCCATTGAGGCATGCAGGCTCTAAGGTACTAAAATATTTCTAAGTCTCATTCCCAGATAACAAGTTGAATTCGACAGGAAAAGACTCGTCACATGAGGGCCTTGATGTATCCCCCATCAATGACACGAAATATGTAACACATTTGAGGTAGATAAGAGTATGAGGTGATTCGAAACTGACACAGTGAAGGCCGACATGGTAGAATATTTATAACTATAGATGGCATACTCGATAGAAGACTCATTTAGGTTAGAATTCTCTTGAACATATCAATGACACGACAATGGTCTTGGAAACATTGAATCAAGGAGGACCCAACATACGGACATGCAGATGGTCAAACGAGAGACAAATGGATTTCCCAACTCAGATACAATGATGAAGGGGGGTGTCATGTTAAAGAGCAACTATTACTGCCACTGACATGGATATAAAGACACATTTCTTTCCCAATTTCCCCCCCACCATTTCTGGTGAGTACCTCTTTATTTTTACATATGGGTCTTTCCATGTTTGTTTAACGAATCCAAAGAGAGAAAACTTAGGGGTTTTTCATGTTTAGAGAGTCTGAAAAACACTTAAAGAGAACTCCACCAGTTCCTTTTTCATAAGTTAATCTGACGAGACTGAAAACGTGATAACCTATCGCTCATCAACTATTTTCTTCAAATGCTTTTACGAGCGTGAAAAGAACAAGGTTGCTCGGAAATCCTTTTGTTTTTAAAGAGAGAAAAAACAGCTTAAAGGATACTTTATAGGTTTCGATTTTAGTGTTACCATAATGAGTTCGAAAAAATGACAAAAGACTACTCGATTACATTCTCAGGGTTTTACGAGCATGAGAAAGAATTAAGACTTTCTCAGAGTTTTTCCTGAAAAAACCCTAAAAGGATTTGTACATGCGGCAAATGTATAAAAATGAACCAAACGACATATATTTGTTCCAATTTTTCACTCCTAAGCTTTTTGTCTACAAAAGCCAACCACTTGCAAAGTCATTAGGTCTTCAGGGTTTAGATAAAAAATACAAAATATTATAAAATACAAATGAAAAAGTGAATAAATCAATAAAAATGGGTAAAAACCTCATTTCACTATTCCATTTGTCATTTCACCCAAACCTTGTTCAAAACCCCCCCTTTTACCTCGATTTTCCATTGCGGATTGTGAGCACGGCTGATCATTCGACGAACCGTCTCCATAGGATAGGTAATTTTCATCTCCTTCAACTTTCCATGGATTAATTTTTTTTTTTCATTGGTTAGAAATAGACTTTTGAGTTAAGTTTTTGAGGGTACCTATGCACGAAGGTCGTCGCAGGTGCACTATATTAGGCCCTATGACAATATAGGTTCATCGCAGGTGGCCCTATAGCTGGCCTGCAATGACTTTGCACTATGTATATTCCTTGGCCTGTGACGTGCGCAACCTCAAAAGTTTTAAAGATGAATTTTCCAATAAAAAATCTCCAAGGAAGAAGATAATGATGTTAATCTCTCTTTAATATTCCATTGTAGGTTTTCCATAGTAAAAATGTTGGAATGCCGAGAGAGAGAGAACGAGGAGGATGAATACTTTGTCAGGAATGACCTAGGAATGGTAATGGCTCTCCGATAGTGTGGATTGTTAAAATTCTTCAAAATCAAGGATATGAGGGCCCAACTGAGATTACTCGAGCACCTAGTTCACATGTGGGATGTGAACGAGCAGGTGTTTCATGTGGGTGCTCACATTATTATGATAGATACCGAGGATATCTACTTCTTAATAGGACTATATCGCCATGGATCACAAGTAACACTTACAGGTAGCAGAGGTGGTGGTGCACATATGAACTACTATATCAATGAACATTGTGTGTCGGGTACTCAGAAGCATAGCGGTAAAGTCGCTATAAGAGATGTTCGAGAATTTCCTCTACGAACCATCCTCTATACCATCACATGCATGGAAGGGATTGAAACTCCCTATATGGCTCTTCAAAGCTATTTTCAGTATACGCTAGAGTGTATGGAGCCCCGAGTTTTCAACTGGTGTGAAGGGGTTCTGAAGAGTATAAAAAAACAACTGACCAAGTGCAAGAGTGGTGAACTGAAACACTTTGGATACGGTTCTATTTTGGTGTCCTTCTTCCTAGAGAGGGTCTCAGTTTTGCGTTTACAAGTACAATGGGGTATACCTTCCCCAGAAGATCCAAGAATGAAGAGGTGGGTCGACCTCATGGCACAACATGCAGTCGGTACTATCATTAGATATAATGATGTTTTGTTTGACTGGTTGAGGACTCGGATTCTCATGGTCGATGACTATGCATATGTTGGGTTGGACTTCCGAGGAGATCCATACTTGGCTCTTCCTGAGGGTTGAAAATGGGGGGACATAGGTGAGAAGGACTTTTTTTTAATATGATATTTTTGTGATTTTTGATTATATAAAATGTTTGTTATGTTGTTAATCCGATGACTAATCAAAATGCTCTTTGATGATGCAGATGTGGGACTTTACCTCCCTCTAGGTTCATTCCCTATCTAGAGGCGAGGGGAGAGAGACATCATAGCTAACATAGTTGATGTCGACTACGATACTATAGAGAAGAACCTAGAGGGACTAAAAATGAACATCTCAGATGCCTCTATAGATGACATTCTGAGGCACCATTAGTGCCACACAGTGGGCGTGTCTTCATCGATCGGTCGAATTCTCCGTAGAGTAGCACGAGTAGTCGCATGTTATAGTGAGCAGCATCCTTGATGTTATATTGTATATGAATCTATGTGCTTCACATTTTTTATATTTTGGTCTTTGGACAAAAACACGTTTTGTAAAACTTGTATCGTTATATATATATGAGGCTTCTACTGACTTACTTGTATATACAAAGTGTGATTAGATTTTATAAATGTCTCAAATGTATGTCTAACACATAATTAACCAATGCATCTGTTAATGTATTTAGACATCTAGGAATGTGTTGATATTCATTGTAATCAAAATGACGTTCCAAGAGGCGAATTCGTAAATCTACCCTTAATAACGTAGGACATAGAATGGAGTAAGCATTACTCAACTGTAGGACTATAACTGTGAATCGAGACGTACAATAAGATGACAAATTCCAAGTGAAACAACGTTAGTCAATAATTTGATGATCGCACTGTATTCCACAATATTGTTAGTTGCACGACCAAGGCAAACACCATGTAGACTATTCAATTCATATGTAGGTGCATATATTTCCCAAGTAGCAGATGCTAAGTTATGAGTACTATGACTAGCGCCATCAGCGAAGCCAACATAGGGTAGCGAGGACACTGGCATCTGAAAACCAAGCACAATGCAAGGTAAGCAAGTGAAGGTCGAAACCAAACAAAAAAAAATAATACAATAGTATGATACACTAAAAGTACAAGCACTCATGCAAAAATGACTTTAAGCATAGTAATTCTTTAAGTAAATCCCATTTATGGGTTCACTCAAAGGGATTCCATCATAATCAACCATCTCAGAATCTCCCTTGTCCAACACTCGTTTGACAATGTAAGGACCTTGCCACATGGCTTCGAATTTACCGGCCCCTAACAGATCACGATCTTGCTCATAAAGGAGAACTAGACCACCTTCAGAAAAAATAATGTGGCCTGACATATTTGTCATATTGGGCTTTGACACGTTTCTTCTGAGTTTCAATAACTAAGGTGGCATTGTGACGGGTTTCTTCTAGTTGCATCAAATACAAAAGACGCTCCTCTTTAGCCGAGGTGTTAGGGAGAAGTTCAACGGCTAGTTTCAAAGACGGTATTTCACATTCAATCGACAAGATAGCTTCGATACCACAAACTAATTGGAACGGTGTAAATCTCATGGAAGACTTGATGGATGTCCGATAGGCCCATAATGTTGAGAAAAACATCATGTGCCAATTTGCCTTATGAATTCCTAACATTCTTCGAAGCATAGTAATAAGAAGTTTGTTGATTGCTTCAACTTGACCATTGTCATGTGGATAATAGGGGGTTGAGTTTTCATGGCTAAGACCCAAATTCTCAGTAACTTCGGACATCATAAAATTCTAAAAATGACTACCGTGATTAGTGATGATGGCTAGAGGGACACCAAACCGATTAATGATATGATTGAATATGAACAATTTTGTAGTTTTCCCGGTGTTATTGAATGTAGGCATCACCTCGGCCCATTTAGTGAAATAATCCACAGCTACAATGATTTATCCATGCCTCCCAGCCGAGTGAGGGTTACATGTCATGAATTCAATGCCCCATTTGGCGAATGGACCAATGGAAAATACAGGGTGTAAAGGAGCAGGATGAGATCTTATTTTGTTGTTATAAGTTTGGAAAGCATGGCATTTCTGGATGGCAGTAATACAGTCCTTAAACAAAGAAGGCCAGAAATAACCCACTCGTAAGATATTTTGGGTAGTGGCATACCCAGACATATGACCACCACATGCTCTAGAGTGACAATCATTCAAATATTTCTTAGCTTCATCGTAGGTGAGACATCGTCAAAAAATGTAATCAACACTGCGGTGGTAAAGGGTATCACCAATAATGATGTATTGGCGGGCTTGATATTGTATGTGATGATGATCTGTACTAGTAAGGTCGGGCTGGAAAGTTTGAGTTTGGAGATAGATGATAATATCTTCGTATCATACGTCATCATAACTAATCAGAAAAAGGGATTCGTCGGGTAAGGAATCGTCTACCACATTTTCTGTCTCAGTAGAGGGAAGGTCACATATCAGTTCAGAAAAAACCAAAGATTTATTTGACTTAGCACGTTCAAAATCCAAGTAAAAATCCTAGAGAATCATTATCCATTTGGAGTACTTTCCCCCTATCAATTTTCAAGTAAGGATATGTTGCATGGGGTTGCAATCGAAAATAACAATGGTTCTGTGCAACAAGATATAATGACAAAAACGTTGGATAGCTTGAACAACTTCCAAGGCCAATTTCTCCACATGTAGGTATTTGGTTTCGGTAGTCGCGAGACTTTGACTTAAATAGTATATCACATGTTTTTCATGTGAATCATCCTCTTGGACTAAGACCATCGCAATTGTAGAGTCCGAAGCAGCTAAGTAGAGGAAGTAATCTCAACTATAGTCAAGGGGAAATAATAATGGTGTACGGATTAAGGAAAGTTTCAAAGATTCTAAGGCTTGGTTCGCAATATCGTCCCATATGTTAGAAAAACAGGACCGTGGAGAAATAAAATAAAACAAATGCAGAAACAAAACACAGAAGATACACAATACAATAGAGACACAGATTTATGTGGTTCACCCAGTGTGGGCTACGTCCACCAAAGAAATTGCCAGGTCCTTCCTTTATTATTATCCAGCATATGAAGGGATACAACATACAACAAACCCACTGTAACTTCCATTTCTTTCTCTCACAGTCTCTTATCTCATAATACAATATTCTCCATCAACCATAGCCACAATACATTTCCCTCATAAAAGAGGGTTGCCTTCTAGGGAAAAAAACCCTAACATAATCTTTATCGTTAGATTTGCGACCTTATAATGAACAGTCCAGATTTACAATGAAATTACAATATACATTTACAAGGAAAATTTTCCTTTGGGCTTCACCCCCATAGCCCCCAACCGAGGGGATAGCCCCCCCGGACCCCGCAGAGGGGGTACCCCCCCTCTACACTCCCTCACGTGGAAGAGTGTACATACTTCTGGGGTGTAAATAATTCATGGGGTATAAACACGGCTGAAAGTAAAAGATCTCTGAATCAGGAAGATAATCAGGCTCCACAACCAACACCATACAAACTCATAACCTTTCTTGAGTAGCCGAGTAAATCCTTTCGTCAGTTTAGCGTAATTGGGGATGAAACAACGCAAAATTTTTGCCTTCCCTTTCAAACTTTGGAGCTGGCATAGTGTGGAAGGAGGAGGTAGGTTAATAATAGCCTCAATCTCCAAAGGGTCTACTCAAATCTCATGTATAGACACGATAAAACCATGAAGTTGGTCGGACTCCACACAGAAACCACATTTTTGTGGGTTCAAACGTATACGATAATAATGACAGCGTACGAAAATGGCCCTTAAATGTGTCAGTTGATCTTGGTCTCCAATTTTTTTATGGGACTTATCAATTAATGCGGACATAAACAGATCTCCCTAGATCCACCTAGATCTAGAACAAAACAGAACATAATATGATGCTTTCCCTAATCTCTAACTATTGAGTTTACTAGCTAACAAGAGATAGGTAACATACCATTTAAATGTCTCTTCCTCTTGCCATTGTCATTCTAGCTCCACTCCAGTGCTCTTGTGACATTGAATCTGCAAGGGAACAAAAGCCAACCAAAGTGAAAGTAATCCAATATACTCAACAAGAACTTATGACTGTGATCAATGAATCATACAATAAAAAAAGACAAGTTTTATGGGAAAGAAACATATCATTGTATTATATTAAAGTGAAAGTGGATATTACAACCAAAGCCTTGATATCGCAAGGTCCCCTTCCGATGAACCTTTTCTCCAACACACACACTTGCTCCAATATTGAATGAAGAAGGTCCACAACAACTTGATGAACTGAAATGAGGTTCTCAAGCATGATCCAATCCRWAATTATCCATACAATCTTAGCCTTGCTCAAATCAAACTTTGTTAACCTTATCCTTTTCCATGAGAAATCACTCTTTATATAGGGGAAAGAGAGATGGTTTGAAGAGATTAGTATGATCCCACCAAATCAGAGAAGCGAGTAAGATCCAAATCATTCAGACGCCACCTCATCTTCTAGAGGATTCCCTTCTAGAACTTTCGTGAAACTTGACCTTTTCTTAGTCTTTTGACATCGTCACACCCTAGCTATAGTGCATCCTGCGGAGACGTCGCAGCCCAACTTTAGAGAAGAGGGTGAAGATCAGGCATCGTCTCACCCTGTGTGTGGTGCAGCCTGCGACAACCTTCTTTAATAGGTTTTTGAGAGGAGAATTTCAATCACTTTCCTCATGAAGAAATGATCTTTTTGGGAACATGAACACATGTTGTCGATGGATCATTGGGGTGACCAAAATAATGTGTAATAGACGTTCTATGTGCTTTATTATACTTCCTTGGGTATCAATCAATGGTTCCACTTCTCCCTATTCTTGAACCAATGATTGGGAATTAAAGTTCTCGTAGAATACAAGTTCCATTGAAAATTGTCATATGATCAAAATATCTATTCGATCAAGAAATTGATTCATTGTTGGAGAAATAACCAAACAAAATTTCACACCAGAATTCCTCTGAGAAACGTTGATACATTCATAGAAACACCATAAATTCAGCATTGATTTTATTCATTCATTTCCAAAACTTGAGACGAGACTATCCAACTAACTAATCTAGAACAAATTACACAATTTGATATAGCTCAATGAGCTCTCGTATGGATCTAACAACCAAATCCGAAATAAATCTCAACAAATCCCCAAATCACTCACTCTATTCTAAAAATCAAGAACATAATCACACCTATCACAACCAAGCTCAATCTATATGCCTTCTAAAGGATCCATGAACTAATTATTACAATTAAAATAAAAATTAAGGGAACCAACCCCCTTTAGTAAATAGTTTGACCTTCTAAGGGTCAAAATCATGAATTTCCTTTGATTCCCTTGCATCAGACTCCCGTGGAACAAAAATGTTCATGGAATCTTGTACATGAGGTCTTCAAGCTTCTTTCCATACTTATGGATCTCTACAACACTCATCCAGGTTGCATCTTCTACAGGAAGATCTTTCCACTTGACTAAGTACTCATAGTGATCCTTCTTCCTAGTCTTCTTGGAAATATTTTGATCAAGAATTATTTCCATCTACAACTTCTTCGTTGTAGGTAGCTTCTTCATCCACTAAACATCTTCACTACCATCCCCATCCTCTGCCTCAAATTATCTGTAAGGATACAGGTCTACAACATTGAATATTGGAGATATTCCAATATCTGGCGGTAACTCTAATTCATAGGCATTTCTTGAAAATTTCCTCTGGATCTTGCAGGGTCCTATTTTCTTCAACTTTAGTTTGTTATACTCTCCCATTGGGAATATCTCTTTTCTCATATGTACCAACACTTGAACTCCAACTTCAAAGTTAACTTATCTTATTTTCTGATATGCCCTCTGTTTATACCTATGATTGTTGTCTTGTAGTTTCTTGACTTGTTCATGTAACGTCTGCATGTCTACAAAAAAATATTCTGCATTTTCACTCCTCAATTATGATTTTCCCAAATTCATGAGTTCATAAACACCCCTTGGATGCATTCCATACAATATTTGGAATGAAATCTTTCATGTACTCCTGTTAGGTGAGTCATTATAAGAAAATTTAGCTTGTGGTAAAACTTGATCCCACTAACTCTTATTTTCATTAACTAAACTCCTCAACAAGTTACCCAAACTTATATTTACTAATTTAGTCTGCCCATCAGTCTGAGGGTGATAAAATAAAAAAATGATAAATTTGTTCCAATTTTTCTCCATAAGGTTCTCCAAAAATGTCCAACAAATTTAGTGTCTCTATCTGAAACTGTACTTCTAGGAAATCCATGCAATCTCACTATCTCCTTAAAGAACAATTTTGCTATGTATGTTGCATCAATAGTCTTATAACAAGATATAAAGTGTGACATCTTTGAAAATATATCAACAACTACAAATATTGAATTGTTTCCTCTCTCTGTTCTAGGAAAACCTAAAACAAAGTCCATGCTTAAGGAATCCCATGGCCTGTCTGGTATAGGAAATGGCTGATGCAAACCTGCATTTTGTTGTTTCCCTTTGGCATACTGGAAATTTTTGCATCTGTCAACAAATCTCTTCACATAAGACCTCATACCTAACCAAAAATAAGAATAATGTTATTAGGCAAATGTCTTTTCATGGCCAAAATGATGAGCTAATCCTCCACTATAATTTTCTTTCAACATGTTGTCCCTCATTGAGCATTTTGGAATGCAAAGTTGACTGGATTTGAACAAAAATCATTCTTGTATCATGTACTCCATCTAAGGACTCCTATCTCCCATCATTGTATTTTCACATGTTTCATAAGCTTCTTTAAAGTCTGGATCGTCTATGTACATCACTTTGAGATGCTCAAATCCCATTGTACTTACTTAAAATTCCTGCAAAATTAAACATCTCCTTCTCAAAGCATCTGCAACCTTGTTAGCATTCCCACTAATATGTTTAATAAAAAAATTAAAATTATGCATGAATTCTACCCATTTGGCATGTTCTTGATTCAATTTCTCCTTCTTGGTTATAAATTACTAAGCATGGTTATCCGAATATAAGACG
This sequence comes from Picea mariana, assembly GCA_032191745.1. Taxonomy (NCBI): domain Eukaryota; kingdom Viridiplantae; phylum Streptophyta; class Pinopsida; order Pinales; family Pinaceae; genus Picea; species Picea mariana. The sequence goes on along the minus strand of JASDQU010686383.1, from coordinate 5,692 downwards.
AATTCTTTAGGCATAAGGTAATGCCTCCACTTCTTCAGGGCTTGTATCACTACATAAAATGTTTTTTCATAAGTCGAATATTTCTTCTTAGCATCATTCAACTTCTCACTAAAATAGGCAACAAGTTTATATTCTTGACTTGGGACAGCACCAATTTCTACCCCACTTGCATCACATCTGACTTGAAAAGGCTTTTGAAAACCTGGTAAAATTAAAATTGGTTGTTTTGTAATCTTCTCCTTTAACAGTCTGAATCCCTTTTCAACTTCTCTTGTCCAATTAAAATATTTGTTTTCTTTCCTTATAGTATCTACTATAGGAGCACAAATACTATTGAAATTTATGATAAAATTTATGTAAAAGATTGACAATCCGTGAAAGATTCTTACCTCAAAAACAAACTTTGGAGAAGGCCATTATTTTATAGCTCTTACCTTCTATGGATCCATCTTCAGTCCCTCTTGAGAAATCACAAATCCCAAGTAAACCAGTTCTTTCTTCATGAAGAGACACTTCTTCATATTTACTAAAATCTTTTCCTATTGCAGCCTCTTCAACTCCAACTTCAAACATCTCAAATGATCCTCTTTAGTTATGTTGTAAACAAGGATGTCATCTAAATAAACAATTACGAATTTTACAATGAAATCCTTAAGAACCTCATTCATTAATATCATGAATGTGTTGGGGGAATTTGTCAATACAAAAGGAATGACAAGCCATTTATATAGTCCCTCATTAGTCTGGAAGGTTCTCTTCCACTCATCTCCTTCCCTCATCCTTATTATATGATAACCACTCTTCAATTCTATCTTAGAAAAATAGTTTTCTCCACTTAAACAATCCGTTAAATCATCCATTCTAGGCAAGGGAAATTTGTACCTGATTTTTATCTTGTTGATTGCTCTGGAGTTTGTACACATCCTCCAACCACCATCCTTCTTTGGACTTAACACAATAGGTATTTCACAGGGACTTAAAATCTTCTTGACCAAACCTTTGTCCAAAAACTTTTGGACTTTCTTTCTGATTTCTTCATTTTCTCTTGATGTCAACCTGTATGCATCTTTGTTTGGAAAACTAGCTCCTAGAAATAGATTAATATTATGAATAATGATTCTAATAGGAGGAAAAGTGTCAGGAAATTTATCAACTACTATATCAACAAATTAATCTAACAATGCATGAACTTAAATAGGTAAATCATTTATAGTGGTGCTAGTGAGAATTACTCTCTGCTTACCAACAACAACAAACTGTATTTCTTCTTCTGTATTGACTTCCTGCAAAATTTCCTTCCCATTCATGAGTAATACACTTGGACCAACTTCCTCCTTATTTCCTTCATATTTTAGTGGTAGCAACACATTTTTGTGCCCATTCTTCTCAAGGGTGTATGCATTCTTTCTCCCATCATGAATTTCTTTCCTATCATATTTCCATTGTCTCCCCAAAAACATATGACAAACATCCATGGGCATAACATCACATAAAATTTCATCCTTAGAATTGCCAATTTGAATTTCTACTTTGCATTGTTCACTTACCAAAATTTGATGTACCTTTTGCAACCAAGATACCTTGTGTGGAGAAGGATGTGCCACCTTTTGTAATCCTAACTTCTCCACCATTTCTGTAGAAACCAAATTATCTATATTGCCACTGTCAATGACCACTTTGCATACATTTCCTCTTGATTTGCATGTGGTTCGAAACAAATTTTTCCTCTGTGCTAGTTCATGGATTTCTTTTTCTTCCTTTATTAAAACCCTCTTCAGCATGAGTGCTTCTCCAATCTCAGGAGTCTCATCTTTTACTATTGGTTTTGTTGTATTTTCTTGAGATTCTACAATGTGAGCTCCTCTAGTTTTTGTTGATTTGTTTTCGGGATAGTCCCAAGACATATGCACTGTCTTTCCACAGGTATAGAACCTGATTTCTCTACTTCTTACTCTAACTCTTGAGAAGAATCTCCTTCTCTTGAATTCTCCTTCTCTTGGTGATTGGCTACTAGATTTTCCTACTTCTTCTTTTGTATTCTGAAATCTCCCTCTAGATTGGCTTCATCCTCCAGTTCTTTGACTTTGTTTACTAGCCAATTTCTCTTCTTCTTTCAAGGCTGCTTGATAACCATCTTCCATAGTCCTCAAAGTTATTAGGATGCTTTCATCATGAATTTCATACCTTATTCCATTGATATACCTGGCAACTTTCTCAACATCATATTCTACATGACTTACTCTTATGTTTAGTCTATAGAAATCTTCAATGTACTCCTTCACTGGCATACCTTTTTGTCTCAAATTCTATAATTTCCTTAATAGATTCAGTTGATATTCCTTTGGCATTAAACTTGGCTACCATTCTATCCCAAATCTTAATCTTGGCTTTGTATTTCCTTCTTCTGTTAGCCTGTAACTCATCCCCCCATAAGGTTGCATTTCCTTTCAGCCTAGTTACATCATACTTGACTCTCTTCTCTTCATATATGGCCTCATAATCAAAATACTTGTCCATTGCATTGATCCAATCAAGCAGTTCTTCAACATTCAAGTTCCCCTCATACATTGGAACTTCCATTTTAGGTCTGGATCCTACCTTTGTAACCAGCCTTAACAATTGATCCTCAGTTGTTTCACCTCATGGGGATTATCCTCCTTCACTAGATCTTGTGTCTTTAAACTCACTCACATATCTGGTGTCAAGTTACCTGCTCTAAGTTGCTTCCATGGATTCCATCCTAGCCTGAACTCTCCTTAGTTCATTCTGCAACTCTATAACAACAACATTTGCCGAAATACCTCTTCTCCTAGGAGGCATGGCTGCTGAATAAAATACTCAAGAGGCTCTGATACCACTTGATATCTCGATTGGACCAATGTTCAATCCTTTTCTTTCCTGTTTGGAAACTGACAACAACAACCTATCAGGTTCATTATTGCAATGGTGCTCTAACTCAAGACTTCAACTGGATCAAGGGATAGAACCTGGGTCTAATTAAAAAAAAGACGAGGAGATTTCAATAGGAAAGACCTGAGGGCTTATCCCCTTTAGTATATGACCACGAATTATGACCTGGAACTAACCAATTTGGCGCTTAACTTATGATTTTCCACCCTCTCAAATCGATGACTGTGTTTTAATCAAACGACGACCTTGAATAGTCCTCTTTGAATTCACAACTCCAACAAGGTGGTTGGTTAATGATTAAATTGAATGTGAACTTACCTCAGAGTGACACGTAACCCACTTGATCGATGATCAATATTAATTCACAAATTGGCTTGGCATTAATCTTTATGCACTTCCATGGTCGAAATGGCTATCCACCATTGATTATCCTCTCGAATCCCAATCCGATGATGATGGTTCAGTGTATTCGATCGATCAATGAGGAATGAAGATCATTGATATGAATATGATCAACAATCAATGGACGTTCTCTGTGATTTATTATACTTCCTTGGGTATCGATCGAAGGTTCTAGTTCTCCCTATTCCTGAACCAATGATTGGGAATTGAAGTTCCTGTGGAATACAATTCCACTACAAATTCTCATAAGATAAAAATATCTATTCGATCAAGAAATTGATTCATTGTTGGAGAAATAACCAAAGACAATTTCACACCAGAATTTTTTTGAAAAACATTGGTACATTCATAAAAATACCATAAATTCTGTAGAAATTATCTGAGGTCCTATGAGGCTGCCATCTAAGGTCTGTCCTTGACCTTAGTATGGCTCTAAGTTTCAACTATATGGCTATCTTCTTTTTTTGTTTTAGGACAACAAACAGTCATCCCACTTTCTGCTCAATGTTTTATAGGTTAAGTTCTCTTTTAAGGTGCCCTTGCAAGTGTTTTCTTATCTCAATGTTAGCACATGCAATATAACTTAAAACACATAACACTACCTCTATATCTTGAAATTTAAAATGCTGATCTAAACTTCTAAACATGCATAAATTTGACACAGTTATTTTTGGTCAACATGACCCTGGATAAAACCCCCTCGGGGAAAACCAGTTTGGGATATCTGTCTATATAATGATGATTAAAGCAATAGATACAACAAGTAATGAAATAAAATGGAACTTGTATACATAGCAAGCTCCTCACGAGCCTTGCCATAAGAACCAGAGAAATAAGTGCCCAAACTGTGGTGTGCCCTCTCCCTTTGTTTCCCTCTGTACTGAACTAAATCGCCCTAGCTCATCTGTAGCCCAATGAAGAAATCGCTCCACAGAAATGTCCTCTCTTGTGTTGCCTCTTAACTAAAAATGTTAGAGCTTGAATCCTCCAAGCAAATCTGCTACCAGGTCACTGTCATTCCTCTCAACTCATGCACTCTCCTCCAAGCAGAAATGATCACAATAAATAAATTGAACCTAAAACTGAAAGTCTCTCTCCACAGAAACAAGTGCCCAAGCTCTCCTCTCCCAATGCATCAGACCTCAACCTGATCGGACATGTCCTCCTCTTCTCATGAGAAAATGAAGGATGATAAATGTGCCCCTCCTCCTCAAGATGCGCCCCTCCTCCATGCAAAGTGCTCCCTCTAAAGAATTAAGGCTAAACCTCCATGGATAACCTCTCCATGCAAGCTCCAAGCTAACAAGAGCCTCTCCTCAAGCTCTCAAGGGTTTTTCTCAAACCCTCATGAAGTTCGCCACTCTCCTCCTCAAGATATGTGCCCTCCTTCTCTTCTCCAAAAGTCTCAAGTGAAGAATGAGTCTCCAAAATGCCTTTACCCCCTCTTTAGCCTCTTCATGCCAACCCTAAAAGATCAATGGCCTAGATTAGATCTAGCCAAGTCTAATCAATGGGTGAGATCAACTCCAAAAATCTCACTAAGGAAACCCACTTTCCTTAGTTGCTTTATGTCTATTAATTCACCCACATTGTGAATTAATTGTCACTTTATGACTTAAGTGACATATTTAACTTTTGACTTAAAACTCCTAAGTCAAAGTGAAATTAGAATCATGAAGTAAATTATGAAGGTAATAGTGTTCCTCCTTTGTTCTTAGAGACTCATAAGCACATGGGGACCACTTTCCAAGGTACCCAAATCTCAACAAATTCAACACTGATTTTATTCATTCATTTCCATAACTCAAGACGAGATTGTCTCAAAGTTATTTGGGTTTACCACACACAACCTCACGCTCTCCAACTAACTAATCCAAAACAAATTACACAATTTGATATAGCTCAATGATCCCTCATACGGATCTAACAACCAGATCCCAAATAAATCTCAACAAATCCCCAAATCACTCACTATGTTCTAAAAATCAGGAACAAAATCACACCTATCACAACCAAGCTCTATCTAGATTCCTTCTAGACGTGCCTCGAAATAATTATTACAATTAAAATAAAAATTAAACGAACCAACCCCATTTAGTAAATAGTTTGACCTTCTTAGGGCCAGAATCATGAATTTACTTTGATGCCCCTGCATCAACTGGGGAGATTCACATTCCCTACACCAAATCGAGAATTTTGACACAACAATATTAAGAGGCTTATTCAATAAATACTACTATTATTGTCCTATTTTGTGGGTTCCATTCCAATCCCTTTTTATAGTATCAATGAGAAACTTATTTATTTATAGGGAGAGATGGTAAGTTATTTTTTTATATTTAGGGCACATTCTTCTCAAGAGAAAAGAAACTTCTAGGTC
>JASDQU010686381.1:20828-36000 GCA_032191745.1 Picea mariana | reverse complement strand
TGAGAAAGAGATTTCAACACCTGTCGATGCAGAGTTCTTGGATGCTCATAACAAGGAGGTGGCCAAGGCAAAGACAACCATTCTTGATTCTATGAAGGATCCCTTCATAGCTCACAGAGCAGATAAGATGACCAGCAAGAAGATGTCTTGAGCTTTGATTGGTTTGTTCTAATGTTTCTCGATAGTTTCTCTTCCAAAACAAGCCCTCAACCTTCCCCATGAGCAAGACAAATAATGTGGCGAGCTACATGGACGGGATCGTAGAGGTAAGAGACCAGTTGAGTGCCATTGGGAGGGAGTTGGAAGACAGGGAGTTGGTGTATGTTCCCTTAAATGGACTTTACCATCTTGGAGGCTTTTTGTTCAGGGTGTCCATGCTCGAGAGACATTGTCGGCCTTCACCAAGCTCTAGGATGACCTGGTGCAGAAAGAACTCAGGTCGCAGTCCCGTTCAACGCAACAAGAGGAAGTAGAAGAGATTGCTCTCATTGGGAGGATGAAGAAGGGTAGCAAAAAAAGCTACAAGGAGAAGCAAGGCTCGAGGACAGGGAAGAAGGACTTGAGTAAGGTGATGTGTTTTCGATTCTACAAGAATCCCTACAGTACATAAAGAGACAGAAAACTCTCATCTTCGTTGACGGAAAGATCTAGCATATGATTACTTAATTAGGCTAGTCCTTTGGGGTCAATAAATAACATATCGAGACTATTCCAATGAATTATATACGAGGTGAATGAAAAGAAAAGGTTTTGAGAAAATAATAATACCTGGAATGGAGAATTTGCAATCCAAAGAGGGGAGAAAGAGATGAGATGCAACATATTCCTTCCTTCGCTTCTTCTTGGTTGAGATGATCCATATCTAGATTTTGTTCATTCCAATATATATCACATGCCCCCTCCTCGAGACTCGACACAACACGAGTTCACATACATGCAATCACAGATATACAGACACACAACACATACGAACAAACACCAACACAAGAACAAACAATCACAGGACATGGGACACGCTTCCACATACACACAACATGACACAACACATGAGTATACGGGAGGGGGATGTGAATGAGAAAGAGCTTTCGAAAATGCATTCCCTTTATTTCTCTTTCTGTGCTTTCTCCAACTACTAATTTTGCTCGAGCTCTTCATTGATCCTGTTAAGAGATAAGTGAAACACATGAACATGGTATTTCAAAAAAGCTAAACATCATACATCTAAAATCAAAGTGGGTATGTGTGCACGTGTAACTCAAAATGAAATTTTCCCTTGCCTCTTTCTTCATCACACCGTGCTTTCTCCAATAACCAATTTTGATCCGACTCTCCATTATTCCTATCAAAAGATCACTGAAACACATGAACATGGCATTTCAAAAATGTTGAACATCATACATCTAAAATCAAAGTGTATATGTGTGCCCGTGTAACTCCAAATTAAATTTTGCCTTCTCTCTTTCGTTGTCATGCCATGTTTTCTCCAACAACCAATTTTGCTCCAGCTCTCCATTGTTCCTATCAAGAGATCAGTGAAACAAATGAACATGGCATTTCAAAAGAGTTGCACTACATCCATCTAAAATCGAAGTGTGTGTGTGTGCGTGCGTGCGCGTGTGTGTAACTCCAATCTAACTTTTCCACTACTCGTCCATAAACATAAGCAATAAGCCATATATGATAAATGATAAGGAATTTTTAATATTCTATACCGCTACCTACATTATTTCCACTTGTCCCTTTGTTCATTCCTCTCTTTACCTTGGAAGTCCTTCATCTTGGGTTCAACTTCTTGCTTCTTCATAGGTAGGAATGAATTTATCCGTATTGTAAGCCCTGTATCAAAACACAAAAAATACAAAATAAAGTCATGAACCTTGCGTATTAAAATACATATACATCCTCACGAATCTACTAATTACTCTGTTCTAATTCATGTTGTAACAAAAAGCTTTTGCAAATTGACAAAAAGAAAAATCAAAACTTGCTAGAGACCACAACGACCTCAAACCCAATAGATAGATAGAATTTATTACTCTTCTAGAAGGAGAATATTCTAAAAGACCAACAAGCAGCGGTGGAAGACCTGCAATAATCCTCGTGGCTAGTTTAGGAGCTTTGGAAATAAAAGCATGCAAAGTAGAATCAGAACACTCTAAATACAGTGGCAGTTTAAATGTAGATATATATATTGCATAAAATCATAACAAGCGTCAGAAAATCATGATATAACAGTAAGAAAACATAATCATAGCTAAGTTAAAAATTTCTTTCATGGCTGCACCTACACTAAAAGGCATCCGGGCATATAAAAAATCACAACATGAGAGAACTATGTCTCGTGTATTGTGTTTGTGTGCATATTGCAGGCTAATAGAAGTTAATATGCACCTTGATTATAAATATCATATGAGAATTTTATCTTTCGAGGTTACTTCAGAAGTGTTTACACTAGGTTAGGGGGTTCTTCATGAGATGTGGGGTGCATAGTGTATGGTAGACCCTTGGTGTTCCATGATGGATTCGTACATTGGATATTTATTACTCTTGGTTGCTAGACCTTGAACGAATGCTCACATGACATTCTTCCTTGGAGTGTTGGAGACCTATGGACCCTAGTGACTTCTTCATTTAATCGGCAAATGAAGGCAGGTTGCTTGCTTGGAGGGTGCCTTGCATTGGACGAGGAGTGTTGGGAATTCCAAAGAAGGGAGATGAGCCTTAGAGACGTCACAGGGTTGCTTGCATGGAGGCTTACACTTGACTTGAGGAAGCTTGGGTTGAGCAAGAGAACATGTAGGTGTGGTGGTCGTTGAGGAGGAAAATGACCTTGGAGATGCATCCAAGCTTCCGACCCTTGGGTGTAGCACTCATACCTTGGACCCTTCCTCGTTTATTTCCATTATCTCAGAGCTTCACACGTGTCACTTGTAGAGGGAGCGCTTCACTCGTGTGGAGCTACTTGTATCTTGCAGGTCTCTTATATTGGATGAGGTCCACTAGTCATTCATGACCGTGCTTCACCTCTCACATAAATAGAGGAAGGAGAGACTCATTTATCGTCATCACTGTACTCTTTTCTTTGTACTTGTCTTATAGGAGGAAGGTGTGAGGGTTCCCGAGGAAACTACAAAAAAAGTCATGAAGAGAGAAGAAAACATTTTTGTTGGGATCTTGATCTGTTGAGATGCAATGGTTTGATCTTGGGAGCAAGATGTCGGGGATGACAATCCCATAAGCGATCATGCACTTTTGCTTATTCTTCTTTACACTTTGGGTAGAGATGTAAGAGGAGGAGCGCTAGTGTTTCTTGGAGCATTCTTGAAGCTACACCCGAGGCTTGATCCCCAAGGAGGCATCAGAGTTATTGTTGGACAATAAACCCTAAATTGCACTTGTTAAGGAGGAAGAAAAGAGTATATGCCTTGCACCTAGCAAAGGAGGGCTTGCCAGTGGCAACTCTACCTTGTTGGAGTATCTTTGGTCGATCCACAGTTTTCCTTAGTTGTCCCTGGCTAGGGTTTTGAAGAGCTTGGAGGCTTGTACCAGCTTGTGATGAGATGAGAGTATGTACTTAAACTCCATCTAGTCTTATATGTATGTATACGAGGTTTTCACGGGTCCAAAATTGTCTTATTGCAGATTTGATTTTCAAATAACATTGTCTTCAAGGTTTCTAGTAGTTTTATATCTTGCGGATTCGGCATAAGTTAACGCTAAAATTGTAAGGGATTTTAACATTTATATTGAATATGTTATCAACAACTCCTAGGGATAACTAAGGAGATGATGTCTCGAGGCCCTCAGGTTGTAGACATGGAGTATCGGGAGACAGTTTGACCAACAGTGTCCACTTGCACATATAAAGACCCACCTCGCCACCACAACTTCAGGTCCATCACGACGGTATCCACCACATCAGCTGGCTTCCGAAAGACATTGGGTCTTACTCCATGAGGTACAAGCTAGGTATTATGGTGAGTGTCATTTCAATATTTGAGGCATTTGAGTTTGTTGCATCTATTACTACTTTTAATTATGTAACGTTTGCTTGGACATTATGCTCTATGCCTTGTTTTACTTTGGTGTTTAACATTGCGCCCTAGTAAATGGGTCACCCTTAGGGATAGGTTTTCCACTAGGAGGTCCTCTCGAGGAGTCATCGTGCCATTCTTGACCATACTTGTCACTTTCCACACTTTATCCCCTCATCTCCTTACCTTTTGGGATCTTCGAGTATACTGACCCAAGAAGGGGCTGTCCCTCATTTCATGGGAGGAAGGGGTTGAAGTCCCAGAGGCTTGTAGCTGGCAAAAAATAAAATCCAATCATTAACCTTCTAGATGCTCGCCCAGGGATCTCGAGGACAATGAAATGTCTTTCATAAGAAAATCACGGGACCCGTGAAAATAACAAATAACAAAATGCCAACCAAGGTGGAGCATGTGTGGGCACTGTTTTTAATGCTTAAGTAGAAGCCCCACACATGTTTTCAACTTTGGGAAACATGATGTAATGGGAGAGTAGTCATCTCTGACCAAGTCCAAACTTGGGGGAGAGTGATCATCTTTGACCAAGTCTCATAGGGTTATATTAAAAATAATGTATTTGGGTGGGTGGTCAAGTATGACCAAGTCTCCTATGATTTATAATAATAATATTATAATATTAAGGTCGCGGCCTAGCCAAAAACAAAATTGAGACCCCCTTGTTTGTGGGACAAGGGACCCCCCTCCACGCAACGATTTGATTGCTTAGTCTAACCCTCTCTAGATTTGAACCTTTAACCTCCAAGGAGAAAACACATGTTCTTGACCATTAGGCCCACTCTAGTTGTAGAATGAAATAGGAAAAATGAAGTGAAAATAATAAATTACAAATATAATACATAGCCTAACTAAGTCCACAGTGAACATAGGGACTAAGTCTCATCAAGGAATAATGAGACAAGAAGTCAGATGAACTTTCATTCAACATGAATAATTGAGGGAGAGAAGGATCACTAATGATGGTACTTTGGTCCCCCTTTGAACTTGAGATGGTCATGTGCTCTAAAGGTTGGATATATCTATACTATACCTAAAAAAGATAGATAATATTCAGCCCTAATCTTCTTCTGTATGAGTGAGAGTCTTAAAAAACTACAAATCAGTCCCATTTTCTTCTCTATTACATGTGGAACTGATAAGAAAAAGCTGAATCACATAACATTCACATTAATTATTTCTAATAGAAAAAATCCTACATGTGCAAAGTAACCAATACAATTTTGGAATGAGATCTCTAAATTTCTTTTTTTTTTATAGGTGGAACTGATAAGAAAAAGCTCAATCACATGACATTCATATTCATTATCTCTAATAGAAAAAATCCTACATGTGCAAAACAACCAATACAATTTTGGAATGAGATCTCTATATTTACTTATTTATAGGTGTCAAAGAGGAAAGCAAAATATATGTTAGTGGTCTTTTTGTGTAAAAAGGACACCCTAAACCCACCTACTCAAAAGGGCACTTTCAAAATAGGCCAAGAGAGCAAGTTGAGAAAAACAAGGTAGATAATGTCAAATAAAGACCAGAATGCTAAATAAAAACCTAAGAGTTGAGCCCAATTAAGCCTCAAAAGCATAGATAATTCATATAATGGTCAAAACATAAATATATGTGATAGGAGTTAACACCAAGATTTCCAACTTACACAAATCTACATTGTCATGGAGTCAAGCTTTCACTTTTTGGATGCCCTTGCATTGGAGCCTTTCATAGTAGGCAAATCTACATTGTCATGTAGTCAAGCTTTCACTTTGTGGGTCCCCAGAACCTGTGTTAGCTTTAAGGGTTACTATGAAAGTATTTACACCATGTTTGTGGGTGCTTCGGGAGATTTGAGGTGCATGTTGTATGATCAGCCCCTTGATGGTCCGTGATGATCCATGATGTATTTGCACATTGGAGATGGCTTACTTAGAGGTTGTTTGAACTTTGACCTCAACTGGGTGCTTGCATGATGTGTATGATCATCCCCTTGATGGTTTGTGATGGATTTGCAAATTGGAGATGGTCTGTGATGTATTTACACATCGGAGATGGCTTACCCAGAGGTTGTTTGACCTCAACTAAGTGCTTGTGTGATATTCTTCCCTAGGGAATTGTGATCTTCCGACAGCTTGGTGACATTCTACATGCTAGGTACAAGGAGATGATTGCTTGCTTTGAGAACGCCCTACTTAGAAGGAGAAGTGTTTTACATCTTGGAGGAGGTCATTGGGCTAAACATCATGAAGTAGCTTGGATGGTTGGATGGAGACTTGTAGTTGACTTGGCGATGCCTAGGTCGCAACAATGTTCATGCAAGGGGAGTGGAGTGAGTGGAGTACATGGCTTAGGAGGTTTGTTGGAGTCAATGGAGGCTTGCAGGAGGAGTGTTTGACACACCTCGTGGAGCGCCCTTGCATTCAAGCCTTTCTTGTCGACAACATCACCTTGGAGCTTGACATGTTTACCCTTGGAGTGTAGCACTCCACATCTGTGAGCCTACATGTGTCTTTGTAGGTTGCTTGTAATGGCATGGGCCCACATAAGTATTGTTGGCCTCCCTTACCTCTCATATATATAGAGAAAGAAAATAGAGAATCCTTTCATTAATCATCATTGTACTGTTCTCTTTGTACTTGTCTTATTAGAATGAGACACAAGGGTTCATGAGGAAACCCTATGAGAAGTCATGAAAGTGAAAAAGGATGTCTTTGTTGGGAGCTCGCTTTTGTGAGATACTAGGGTTTACTCTTGTGAAGAAAACGTTGGAGATGATGGTATTTCTATATCTATTCACTCTTATCACTCTTGTCTTAGAGATGTGACTAGAAGGAGTGAACTAGTATTACCCTCTCTTGTGCTTCTTCTTTTTGTTAATTTTTTGTAGCATCAGAAGGTGTCTGCTCATGCCTATGTGTCCAAGGCATGTGAGGGGACATTAAAATTACCTATTTCAGCCTAAATTTGACTTAGGAAACCTAGCCAAAAATCTCCTTGTTAGTGGTTTGTGGGGCCCTGCTGAGTGGGGCGCTCGGACTAGTGCTATGTGGAGCCCTACTGAGTGGGCCGCCCAACTTAGTGGAGATTGAGGCCTACGGAAGACGGGTGGCTCAATATGAGTTATTGAAGCTCCTGTTGGGCACTAATCCCAAGGCAGCAGGTGAGGGGGCTGGGGTATAGGGTGGTTGAGGGTGTTGGGCATGCTCATTTCAATCATTTGGTGAGAAAGACGAAAGTGGGAGCAAGGGAGAGAGAAGGGAAAGAGAAGTTGTTGCTGAAGGATATTTCTGTGTTGGTTTAGGGCACTCAATGGAGGCCATCTACATGCCATACTGTGCAGCAGAAACAACCCATACGCAGGGCCATATACAACAGCAATAATGAAGCTGATTTCTGAGCATATTCAGCTAAAGAAAGAAGGCAAAACCAGAGGATTTCTAGCAGAAGTTTGGGGCTGCACACAACAACCTAGTACAACCATCAGAAGAAGCCATAACAGACCATACAAGATAGCCAAAAGGAGGCCATACAGGCTAGAGGAAGCTAGTATGAACAACATTTGTTTTACTGGCCCAAAATATTAGCAGAATCCTTCTACTGTTTTGTAAGAAATTTCTGATTATTATTTGTTGTTGTACCTTCTCTCTGAAAGCCTAATAAAGTTCCCCTCTTAGTTGGTTTTCCCACACTGAATTTTCCAGGGTATCCACTATGTTAATGTGTGTGTTTGGTTTTATTTTCTTCCGTTGTGCATGCATGTATACTCAGCTGGTGTAATCTTAGCATAGATTAGATTTAAAATTTGGAGTTGAAATTAATTTCTAGGTTAAAATCCATTGGCTAGATTATCTTACTTTGTTGGGTATTAAAAGTTTTACATGGTATCAGAGTTGTGCCTATGATTAGCACATAGGTCACATGTTCAAGTCTCAATGATTTTCTAAAGGTTCCAGCAGCCCAGGATCAGAACTTTCATGGCTACAGCATGAGGTATGAGGATATCCTTGAGGGGGCCTCAAACTATCTTCAGTGGTAGGTCAGAATCACAGTCTTGCTCAAGGAGAACAAGTTGTGGTCTTATGTCAGCATTGTAGTTCATGTACCAGTCCATAATCCTATTTCCTTGGACCTCCATGAGGTGAAAGAAGCCGGGGCACAGAAGATTCTGTTGGATGTTGTCGAAGACCATCTTATTCCACATCTGGCTGAGAAGAAAACAACCAAGGAAATGTGGGATGCTCTAACCAAATTGTATCAGAGTGACAACTAGAACCAGAAGATGGCTCTTAGGGACAAGTTTCATGCCACCAAGATGGCAAGGGGTGAAGGTGTGACTTCCTACCTCACTAGGCTCACACAAGTCAAAGATGAGCTAGCAACAGTAGGGGATATCATTCCTAAAGAAGAGATGGTATGGATTTCCTTGAATGGTTTTGGAAAATAGTGGGATGTATTTGTCAAGTGTGTGGTGGGCAGAGAGAAGATGCCTACTTGCGAGAGGCTATGGGACGATTTTACACAGGAAGAGATCCAGGAGGGGTCTCAACATGGAGAGCAGAAAAGGAAGTCTGAAGATGAAGACACCTTTCCTTGGTAGCAAAGGGCAAGGGGAAGAGAAAGAAGAGTTCAGCTGAAGGAACCTCTTCAAGACATGGAAAAATATTGACACCAACAAAGTCAAGTGCTTTGCTTACCATCAGCTTGGGCATTTTTCTAACCAATGTCCCAATAGGAAGAAGGGAAAACCCAAGAAGCAAATGGATGCTACTGCTGATATGGATGCATTTGCTGATGAATTTTCACTACTAGCATGCCTATCCACCTCCATGGTCACTGGTACATGTTACATTGACATTGGTGCTTCATGTCGCATGACAGGGGTGTGTGAGTACTTTAGCGACTTGAAGGAGTACAATGCCAACCTCAACATTGTACTTGAGATAATGCCAAGTACATGCCAGCAAGCAAAGCAGCAAAGCAACCATGAGGTTTCTGTCATGTCCCCTCCCCTTTGACTCCATCAAAGGAGGGGCGCTTTGGCTGAAGGGGCTCCCCGTAGGCCATAATCCCCAAAGGTAGGGGATTCGTGGGTGCAGAAAGGGTGTGTTGAGGTCGACCTTCCTTCACCCACAATTTACATGACAACCGACCTAAACTAAAGGACAATCATCCACAAAAAAGGGAGAGCCGACTTTATATAAGGGACTTGTTATCCCCGTTTTGTGTATAACTAAGGAGATTATGTCTCGAGGCCCCCAAGTTGCAGATATGGAGTATCGAGAGACTACATGACCAACGGTTCCCTTTTGCACAAATGGAAACCCCTCTCGCCACCACAAATGGTCACATATTTCCAGATGGCATCCACCACATTAGCTGGCTTCCTAAAGGCAGTGTGCCTTTCTCCACAAGGTACAAGTCAGTATTATGGTGACAATCATTTCAATATTTAAGACAATTGAGTATGTTGTATCTTAGGTTTCTCTAGATTTCACAATATATGCTTGGAAATTATGCCTTTTTCCTTGCTTCACCTTGGTGGTTGACATTCTTCTCTAGTAAGTGGTCTTCCTTGGGGATGGATTTGCTACTAGGAACTCCCTTAAAGAGCTATTGTACCATTCGTGACCGTACTTACCACTTTCCATCATTATTCCCCTCCATTTCCTTATTTCTTGGGATTTTAGGGTTTATTGACCCAAGAAGGGATTGTCCCTCATTCTATGGGAAGAAGGGGTTGAAGGCCCAGAGAGGTTGATGTTGGGTAAAAGATAAAAGCCTTGTATAAACCTTCCGGATGCTTCTCCCAGGGATCACCCAAGAAAGCAGTGAAGCACTTATCTTTGGGTAAAGGGGAACCACAATATAGACACACCATGGGATACTCTCTCATACCTCCTGGACCCTGGACGATGGATAGATGAGCTCAGACATTGCAGATATGGTCAAATTGGCTATTAGATGGGCAAGAAGCCCACACTATGGATAGTGCACCCCGAAGCCACATTAGACTTTGATTTGAGGATGTTGCACTTGGAGATGATTGGACACCCCTTGGAGAAATGATGGACCTTTCCTCCACCTTGGACGTTGGCCTTTTCCACCTTAGACGTTGAGCATATTGATGATGGCATCATAAACTATGATGGTTTGATGATGGTGGGGATACCATACCACTAGGACATCCATTTTGACGATGAGATGTGACCTTTGATGAGGAGGTGTAACTTTTCACCATGCTTTGCACCTTTTAATGATGAGACGTGGCCTTTGGAGGCCCTTGTACCCTTTTAGAGCATGGCATCACCCTTTTTATGGCTTCCTACATTCACATGTGCCATTCTTGAGGGGACATTTTGGTGTTTTAGCATGTTTTATTATTGTTTGAGGCTATTTTGGAGGTTGGCCATCACCTATTGCACTTGTATCATGGATATTTTATGTTTTAGAGGAATTTTTAGGGTTATAGTTCTAGGGTTACCTCATATAAGAAGGCTATGTTACCTCATTATAAAATCATAACTCACACTTGTGGAGAATCATTACTACTTGTCTTCTTATCTTCTTTTCTGATCATGGAGCTCTCATGCACACTTTTGGAGTGGTATTGTGAATGTTGTTGATGATATTGTAGCTTCGGGAGGTATTCCTACTAGAGACCATGGTTTTAGGCATGTGGGAATCTTTGTTGGCACCAAATCAACCTTTCATTTCAATGAAATCGGCCTTGGAATGAGGCTGCTAGGGACTCATTGGCAAGATGATGGGCTTTGTGGGCTTGTGTGGGGTGCCACACCCACAAAGAGGAATAAAATATTCTAATTAATTGTTCAGTAGAGAAAGGGCTCTCAAACTCACTCATTAGACTTGTATATAAAGGAGAGAGGTCATTGTGACATTTCATCATTGTGCAAGTATGGATTTAGCATAAGTGAGTAAGCACTTATGCTAGGAGTTTAGAAATTTCGGCAAGGGAAATTCTACAATTGTGGCAATCTTGCCTAGGAGTTCTTGGTGATTTTTTTCTTATGTTTCTAGCCAAAGAAGGCTTCTAATTTTAGCCACACGTGTGAGGAGGAGAGAGAAGCAGTTTGCATGTGTGAAGAATTTCAAGCAGCAGTAGGTCCGTACATCTGACATCAGCAATTGGACATCTGACGTCAACAAGCCGTACAAGTGGTAGCTAAGCAGATTCGCAGGTAGAGGAAGTTTCTAGGAATTTTGTTGAGGTTTGGCTTGCTAGTTTTCTAGTTTTGCAGAGTACAAGGTAGTTTTCAGATTTGGTAAATTTTGTGTCAGTTGTGTGTGTCAGCTGGGTGTTAGCTGGGAGGGTTACTTTTTTCCCTCAGTATTTGTGAATTTGACAAAGTTACAAAATAGATATTTTGTGTCTCGTGTGCATTGATGATTCATCTCTGATCTTGATTGTTTCCACTGTTATAGTTTTCAGACAATAATTTCAGTGTAAAATTGTTCAGTGATAACGGCTAGGGTTTAACTGTTGGATCACTAGGAAGTTATTTTCATATCTAAAATTAGTCACATAGACGTGCATGTGAAAAATTGACAAACGCTTTCTCTTGTTTTGGTGGATTTTCATGAAACTAGGGTTTCCTCATGCATAACAACTTGGCTAGTAAATGTTCTTTCCAACTTTAAGTGTTTGTTCTTGGTATATTTTGGTGAATGCACTATTAGATTGGTAATTATCTTTTTTCCTTGAATAATTTTGCAAAAACCCTAAGGATTAAGATTGTTTATCCCCTGCCCTTGTTTTGTCCATCTTAATTTTGTTAAAGCATAAGAGATCAAATTAGGGATTATAATTGCATATCCTCCTAACCTTATCCTTGAGGTTGAAGTCCAGGGCTTATAAGAGAATAAACTCTAGGGTTTGACCTAGTTCCACTTGATATCATTTGCTAGACACTAGAGAAGAGGTAGGATGACACCTAGGGTTTATAATAGGATAAACTCTAGGGTTTGTTTCCTAGAAGGTTTGACCTAGGTTTATGATTGGATAACCCTAGGGTTTTAAATCTTCAAGTCTTCTCTTGCCGTTAGCCTCCATTAAAGGTGTTGCATTGACTCCATATGCCCAAGGATTCAAGACAACACTAGTTTTTCTCATTTGCAGGTGATATAAAACCCTAGTTTAGCTCTCTCTCTCTCTCTCTCTCAACGACTTGTGTTAGCTTAGGATTTGAATTTGCATCTTCATTCTCTTGCATTCGTAGTCTAACATCTTGCATTTATTGCTTGGAATCATCTCTAACATACTCATTGCCACAATAATTGCATTTTCAACCAATAGGGTTTGTCTCATTGCACTCAATTAACATAGTTTCATGCTCTTTATTTCATGTAATCATTGGTGAACGGTTTGCAAGTCTTTTCATGGTCTTTTGGCATATCTTTATTCACTCTCTTGCTGATTTTAGAGCTAATATATTATTGTTGTTGTAAACTTGTTGCATGCATAAGTATCTTGTCTTTCTCTAGAAGTTTATTTCAGCTTTCACTTTTCTTTTGATAGCTACTATTTCGGGGCATTTAATTCATTTTCTTAGCTTAGATAACATCACAAATGGTTGTGATAACACTGTACACACTCACATAGCTAATTACCTTTCCTTACTCACTTTGACCTTGCCTTTCACTCAACCCTAGCTAATCAAGCAATCAATATAGGGGGGCGTAGCCTTTCCTTTAGCTTGCTATAGGATCCCTTGAGGTTGCTAGGGAAGCCGCCTCCCTTGCGTTGGATCTTCATCCTTCACTAAAACAAGGTAAGTACTTGCTTAGGTGACAGTGACAATTACTTCCACAAGTTACACTAGTCTAACATCTTGTGAAGGTTTTGCACAAGTGCTAGATTTTGTGATAACAAACCTCATCAAAAGAAATTGTAAGTGTGGGACCCTTGCCGCATTTGTTTCAATGGAATAGACAAAAACAATGAAATTGGGTAAAAAAATAGTAAATTGGCTTTAAATATTAGCAAAAGTAGGTAAATACTAAAAAAGAAAAGTAGAATGGGAAAAACCAGACATAATTGGGTTAAAACCTACGGAATAAGATTAAAAACCCCCGAAATGGAAAAAAAAGGTAGCATAATGTGTTGAAAATTACCAATGATTTTTCCAACTACATATGAGAATTGTCATTGCAACACAATTGCAAAAAACTTGCAAAAAATGTGGAATGCAGATTTTTTTTTAGAGAGGGACAAGCAAAAATGAGTTACCTACATAACAATTGCTTGAAATCAAGAGAGGTGGGTGTCAACGTGCATGTAAAACACTTAAACACGTTGGATTTGAGATCTCAAGGAGAATTTTAGGTAGGGAAAATCCCAAGTAATCCAAAATTATAGAACCCTCCAAAAGAGGCCCTAATCTTAAGGCTCTGATACCAATTGATATCGAACAACAATGAAATGATGGAAAGAAATTGTCACACAAACACAAATAAGAGAGCAATTATGCATGTAGAGGAAGGATATTGTCACAATGTAAACATATGTACACTCTACAATGCATTACTTATTTATATAAATACAAAATAAGTGGAGAGTGATTGTCTTTCACCAAATGCAAAATTGGAGAGTGATCATATTTTACTGAGTCTCATGGGGCTACAACCAAAATATCCATATTCAAGTGGATGATCAAGTGCAACCAAGGCCCCTATGAATTATATACAACGGGATAAGAAAAATTAAGTGAAAAGAATAAATTGCAATTATAATACATAACCTAATTAAAATCCACTAGAAACTTAGGGACTAAGTCTCATCAATGAATAGAGAGCCCAGAAGTCTCACTATTAAATAAGGATCAAATTAAATAACAACCAAATAATTAAGTAAGCTTAGTTGGGCAAAAGAGAATAACCCATTCAAATAATGGTCAAAACATAAATATATATAATAGGATATATTAACAATTCTTCAAATACTTTAAATGAAAATTACGAACGAAGGAAAGCTACATTGACCAAGTAAATGAACAAGAAACATCTCTCCTAAAGACGACAAAAATGACAATCTTTTCCATGTAGACGTGTTTTAAATTGTATACCCAAATGTTTGAGATTTACCAAAGAGTGTTGCAATACTATCATAAGTACTAGAAAACACATTGAAACTTTTGGAACTATATTTATGGAGAAAACCAAGGCTAGTTTAAATGAGTTTCTTTACTAGCTGTTTAAGCAATCCTTAGATTTCATGCATCCTCCCCATATAAAATCCTATGTATAGACCATTACAAAACAAACTATACACATAGCCAATTAACAAAAAAGAATATCAGGCTTATTGATATTAAGATTAACAAAAGAAACATTACACTTATCCCAAGACAACACACCATAGATTATATAGTAAAATAGATGACGCCTACTCTCCGAGATATCTACTGTAATATTTTGACCAAAGTACTCATGTAAAATAGGTGATTCCTAGAATTCTAATAATCACACACTTCTAACTCGATCCTATCATATATCTAACCAAACTTTCACCAAAGTATGTATATCTTTAACAATTAGATTATAATTTAGAAAGTAATAACAAGGCCAAGTTCATAAAGCAAAATAAGAGAATATCATTCATTTTGGACAAGATTGATAAGAGAATAGGTTTGTCTTTGATTATTGCCCAGTTCACCGCTCTCTTTAGCAATTATTGCATTCGTATGTTAAAATCCCTTCACCCATATCAACTACAATACGAGTGGGGACTAAGTTTTTAAGGGTTTTTTCCTATTCAACCAATCAAAACAGGTTTCGCTCGAGGTATGAAGTATCTCATTGATAAAGATATCTCCAAACATCCCTTGGTTAAAATATATTGAGTAATCACAAATCCCACCATCTTTGACATTCTCTCATTGATAAAGATATCTCCAAATATCTCCTTGGTTAAAATATATTGAGTAATCACAAATCCCACCATCTTTCACATTCTCTCTGACTTGATGCAATAAACATTTGACAATAAAGGATAATTTTAAGGGTCCAAGAAAATTTTGACATATATTTTTTTTCATTATATATCTACTTTAACAATTAGGTAAAAATTAAAAAAGTTTTCAAATATATTGTTATCTAAAACAAATTCAATTTCTTAT
>JASDQU010686381.1:0-20569 GCA_032191745.1 Picea mariana | reverse complement strand
ATATTCTTTTTAATGAGGAATATCTTACCCTTTCTTACAAGCTAGAAGGTGGGGTGCTTGGTGACATGATAAAAAAAAGGTCATCTATTGTACCAAGCTAGTACCAAATTCATTGGAAACTGTAACACAATATATATGCAGTTTGTCTCAAGGAAGCCAAGAGAATATAAAGCCCTTTTTCCATGATATGCCTACCTTCCTCATACGACGAGTTTTTAATGGTTTAAGCTAGCCATTACAAATATTAAAATAAGATGAGTATTTTTAGGGGTATGAACTTCAATGTTAAGGAAGGGTGAAGTGAAGGCCAGCCATGATAGCCTGAGTATTAGGGAAATTAAAGGGAATATGGAACCTAAACCCCAACAAAACCAAAGAAATAATAATAATGTTGAAATAGATTGCAAATTAGATCCATAACAAGAACACAATGACTCATCAAAGGTAATTACCAAGAACATTAAGTTAGAAGTTACAAAACTAGGTGGAAGGAAGTAGAGTATAGGCTTAATAAATTGTAGATGAGTAGAGGTTGATCCTTTATAGTAACTGCATGTCAAAGTAATGAGAAGAAATGTAGAGTTGAAAAAGAAAGTCATAGTGACTACGAAGAAAAATTGGGAGAGGGAGAGGGACTAAAGTCATTGCTACCTTGAAAATGGAGATGATGGCAAGAAAATATGTGATATGATAGCTACCCATGATATAGATTCTCCAAAAGTAACATCCAATTCTTGGAAGCAATGAAACTAGTGATGATGATATATGTGAACTAGAACAATGTAAAAATGGCATAGTGATCTACAACATATTCTAGAGTTAAAGAAAGGGTATAAACCACCTTGAGCTAAAGTCAAAGGTGAAAACACTTAACACTACATCACATTTTAGAAAACAATGAAGTTAGTAATCAAGCTATATGTGAGGTAGAACAATAAAAAAAATTGGCTTATCCATCTACACCATAATCTAGAATTAAAGAAAGAGTATAAACACCTTGAGCTATAATCAAAGGTGAAAACATTTAAAACTTGAAAGAGTATAAACACTTTGAGCTAGAATCAAAGGTGAAAACAATTAAAACTTACTCACCTTGACTTTTACATGAGATATGCCAAAAATAAATGATGGTAGCTCCATAAAGGTGAAATCAAGCAATAAAGAAACCTCAAAGGCTATGGTGAGGAGAAGAAAGTGTTGAAGACAATGGGGAAAAGGTTGCTACTACAAGTTGTTAAAAGGGTGTTATAACTATACAACAATAACAAGGAAAACACTCTCCACAGTTAGTCATAATGAGGTTTTGGACATTTCAAAACCTCATACATAGTTTTTGTCCAAAAAAATTTCTAGCATAAAGATAATATAGACAAACCCGCCTCTTGCATCAAATCCAAAAACTAGAAGCCTAAAAATGACCTAACCCCTTTCACACTTCAATATGTTTGACAAACATTCCAATGACTCTAATTGCTTATCTATCTTAATTTGGCTCCAACATGGACTTCATGTTCGTAGCTTATATGTGCTAAATGATTTCTAGCTAACATTGATGATACGCCAATCCCTACTCTATATGAGTTGGACCCGAGGACCACCCAAAGAGCTAAGAAGTTCCTCTTAACATAAATACAAAGAAAGATAAAGAAAGCATCAACATTGCTTCATACCTATTCCTACTACTCAACTCATGCAATAATATTGAGAAATTATGAATTCCCAATGTGTAGACATTTGGATTTTCATGGGAATAAGATAAGGTATCCCATCCCCACTATAATATGAATGTAAAATAGTAAATTATCAAGTTCACTTTGGCATCTTAAGATTAGTCTCTCTTACAGATATGAAGAAAGAATTTTTTTTAATGTATATGTAGCATTTAACATTTTACCAACTTATATATGGTGAAAATTACTTTTACCTTGAATTATGTGTTTCTTCAATAGTAATTGTAAGAATAGTTAGTATTTGGATAAAGTCATAAGCTCTAAATTTTGAGATAAATATGATTCACATATTTGCATATGAAAACATATTCTCTTTGTAAAATTCTTTATCTAAATAATTATTGTTGTATTTTGGTTATTACATTTTAAGTTTGACTAAATCATCGTTTTCCTTTCAAATTTGACTAGAAAAAAAAATGGTATAATAATTTACATGTAATAAAAAGTTGTAAAATAATTCTCTAAAACAATTTAGTGAAAATATTTAAAATTTTAATAAATATATAAAGTAAATTTAAAATATATAAATAGTTAATAGATTATATTTAAATATAAAAGATCATATAATTCAACTATTTTATATAAATATTCAATAGATTATATTTAAATATTAAAAAACATTTAAATATTAAAAAACATATTTAGTTCAAATACATATGAGATTATGAAATATAATTGATTAGTATAGAGTTTTTGAAAACCATCCTATCAATCTATGATCTATGTATATGAAATATATATGTAATTCAATTACCCAGGCATCCGTAGTTTTTGAAAACCACCATATTAAATTTACAGTAGTTTTTGAAAACCACCATATTAAATTTACTTGCTAATCTTTCATGTGTGGGCCCAGCCCATAAAAGCTCTTTCAGCAATATTTCATATCGGAAGAAAACAACCAAGCGTGGGTGGGAAACCTCTGACAACTATATTTCATATCGGAATAAAACAACCATGCGTGAACGTAAATAGAACTGACAATAATGTTATGCCGTCTAGCCAACCAAAGATAAATGTTGGCGTACCTTTTCAGTGCCGTGGTCGCAGCTGCTTTGAGAGTCGAGACCCGCGATTCCGCGAATGCATCTACGATTTTCGCCATCGGCTAACTCTGCGATGCCATTGTTCCTAGGTAGCGATCCAGTAATCCAACTCTAGTAGTTAGTCATTATTTGTGGGAGAGTGAAATATGTATATAGAACAGACATCCTGGCCGACCTCACTCAACCTAATGAATGGTATCAGTGATCTGAGAGCGGGCAAGAAGACTTATTGAATTACTCAATCTGCCGCAAAAGCAGGAGCAGCCGCCTGCCCTTTCTGTATGTTTTCGTAACATCTCTCTCGAATCTATTGTATGCGTCAAAAAGCACCTTCGACCAGGAGTAGTTTGTTATTTGCCAGAACAAAGACTAGAGTAGTTCCGTTCAGTTACCTCTGGCTTCTAAATAAGAGATATAAGAGATAGAGGAAGAGAGGGAAAAACAGCCAATGATGCGGCAAGTCGTGAATACGCGAGATCCTAGTTCACCGGTGATTCGAGTGGAGTAAGTTGTTCATGGAATGAGTAAGCAGTCAACTCACTACATTTATGGACGGATATTCCTCCTAGCCCATGGTTTTTACTCCCATCCCTACAACTGGTTCCATAGTTCCTCCCCAGCCCACATGACCCGCAGGTTTTGCAATTCCTGAGCCAGAGTCTTCGGCTTGCCAAACGAATCTTCTCTAAAGAATAATGTTCCGTTCCTCATTCCCGAACTAATGCGCCGGAGAAGACCTAACCCGAACGAGTATGACCAAGACTCTTCTCTTCTTTTCGGCTGAACAACCCAAATTGAATGTATGTTGTCTTTGTATAGGGACAGGGTTCGAAATGCAAGTAAAGATCGGGGTGGGAAAAGAATGAATCTAATTAGGAAGATTATTAGGAATACAAGTGATTCCAGTAATACACTTATAAATGGTCTTCCTCGTCGGTTTCGTTCGGCCCATCAATGGTCTTCCTCGTCGGTTTCGTTCGGCCCAGCTGGGGGACTCCACTGGGGAATGGAAGTGGAAGCCAACAGAACCCAAACCCCAAGCATAGGGAAGTCCATGGTCGGGAAATCCATAGTTCTGCATCATCATCTTGAGTGGGGTGTCTGGGTCTCCTCTGGACGCTGAGGAGATCAGATACTGAACTGGTCGTTTAACAAGTTCGGCACAACATAACTCCACTCTTCCCTATATGCCATTACACCACAAGCCCGGCGCTCAACACAACTCTACACCATTGCTGGGGCAAACCAGAGCACTGCAAAGAGACAGATTAATAAATAACCCTCAATTCTCCCCAACCCTACCAGTTAACAGAAAAAATTATCAAACCTAAGCCTTCAATCCTCCCCAACCCTTCCATTTAACATAATATAAAATGCCTTTAAAGTGGAATAGAACTTTTTACCTTCGAATCGTTCGCGTGGTTCTCGTTTTTTCAAGAGGCCGCCGGTACCGTATCCCAGTTGTTTAATGAGATTGCCGGTACCGTATCCACACGTGAAGGCTGAGCGATGTCCTTTGAAGGCTGAAGGCTGAGCGATGTACCGTATTCACCTGAAGGCTGAGCGATGTCCTTTGAATCGTTGGCGTGGTTCTCGTTTTTTCAAGGGGTTGCCGGTACCATATCCCATTGGTTTAATGAGATACAGGTAGCGTACCGCAGTGCATATATCTGTTCATCCATGTTGGAGAATGCTATAAATAACAGAAATCCCATCCCATCCCACCCAAGAAACATTAAGACCTGTAAACATTCTTAGCAAAAATGAACATAAATCAATTAAAAATAAACAGCAAGGAAGCACGAAAGGATCATCAGCAAATCTGTAAATCTGTAAAAGGAAAAGCGAAATAGATATCCAAAACACAAAACAAAAGCAAATAAATGAAAGGGCAACCTGCAAAACAAAACGAATGTATTAGAAAAAAAAATCCCATAAATCGTTGCAATTCAATATAGATGGGGAGAAAATGAAGGATTAATTCAATTGTTGCAGTTCAATGATCGATGAGCAGGATCGCTAATGTTTGTTCCCAGGGCCATCTTAATGTCCTCCGGGCCAGAAATCAGAATTAAAAAACTGTAGAATGTTGGCTCACCGAGTGTTTAAATAGAGGGCCGGGCCGGGCCGGGGAGGGGAAGAACCCCAGCATCCAACGGCTATATATTTAAAGCTATAATAGTAAATTATCTAAATTAATTAATTAAACTTACCATATAATATTTACTTTTATAATTTTATAATAATTAATTTCAGGATCTTATGAATATTATACATAATTTGAAATAAATTGAAAACATCAATCAATTCAAGTAATCTATCAGCAAATCATGTTATACTATACAAAATAATTTTTACATTTTTAAGATTAAATTATCTAAATTAATTGAACTTACCATATAATGTTTATTTTTAACCCTCCATATAATGTTTCATTTTTAACCCTCCATTTAATAGTAATGTCACCCTCCCTCCATGAACAAACAGACGGAAGAAGCGTAACAACCAAAGATGTTGCTGCCCTCGATGAACATGCTCTGCTTTTGTTTTTACTCTGCTTTTCTTTTTATCAGGAAAGATGTCCATGGCCTCCGTGCACACCAAAGTAATTAGTATAAAAGGGAAACATTATATGGTAAGTTCAATTAATTTAGATAATTTACTCTTAAAATTGTAAAAATTATTTTGTATAACATGATTTGTTGGTAGATTTCTTGAACTGGTTGATGTTTTCAATTTATTTCAAATTGTGTATAATATTCATATTACTCTGAAATTATTATAAAAGTAAACATTGTATGGTAAGTTCAATTAATTAATTTAGATAATTTATTCTTATAGTTTTAAAAATGGAATGAGCTAATTCTGGAGTAATCTTTTCTTTAGAATTACTTTATGATAAGTTCAATTAATTTAGATAATTTACTTTTACAACTGTAAAAATTATTTTGTATAACATGATTTGTTGATAGATTCCTTGAACTGATTGATGTTTTCAATTTATTTCAAATTGTGTATAATATTCATATGACTCTGAAATTATTATAAAAGTAAACATTATATGGTAAGTTCAATTAATTAATTTAGATAATTTACTCTTATAGCTTTAAAAATGGAGTGGGCTAACTCTGGAGCAATCTTTCCTTTAGAGTTACTTTTTTGGCAGGTTTTTAGGCAGTGCAGTTTTAAATTCCGTCCAATCCAGAACTCTGGTCGATGAGCATCTGGGTTGGTTTAAAATGGGACAAAACTCTACCCTTGAAAATATGGTGGATTCAGATCCATTTTTTTAAGATTCATATGAAACAAACTACCATACATTGTTCGAAATAAAAATGATAACTTTATTAAAAAAACATTTTTTTTTTATGTAATTTTGTATATTATAATTTGATTTAAATGATATACAGATTTATGATAAGAGTCAAAACAAATATCAACACACTTATTTCATTAACCAATGGTACTTATCTAATTAGTAAAACTTATATTCTTAAAACATAAGCTTAGATTTGTGCCTTAATTTTTTCTTNTATATTATAATTTGATTTAAATGATATACAGATTTATGATAAGAGTCAAAACAAATATCAACACACTTATTTCATTAACCAATGGTACTTATCTAATTAGTAAAACTTATATTCTTAAAACATAAGCTTAGATTTGTGCCTTAATTTTTTCTAATGAGAATAGATATAGTCTTCTATATCCTTAAAAGTTTAGAGATCCATGTTTCTCTATACTATACTATACTATGAATGTCTTTAAGGTGTATTATGTACAAGTATGTTACAATGTCACCATCACAAGCTAATATCAATTATATTATCACATCAAAGTTTATAGTATATATACATGTGTACAACTCATGTATAAATCTGCTACAAATTGAAAGCACTCAAAATTATGTTTATCTTACTTGAATTTCGTTGTATCATAATCATTAATACTTATTACTTTAGACTTTATTGTGATTCCTTGATTGTTTGTTATGCATGGAATTGATTGAGAGGACTTTGATTCCTTTGTCACAATGTATTTTCACTATAGGTAATAATGAACTCATTTTGGGTATTTGAATGCATGATCCATAAACATAAGATTACAACTTATATATCTCACTAACATAAATCCTTTACAAAAATGAAATATAATCTATGTTTTCTATAGGATGCAAAGTTCTATGTCTTTATAATTCATTCAAGGCTTCTATTCTAAATTTAACTTTCACATAAACAACCAGCTCTCTATGCATGAATGGCTATAGCCAACCTCTATATAGCAATGTCAACTAACAATAAATCTTTATTGTATGAAATTCAACCTAGCCTCAATTAGAATGTTGTCAACAATTGTCTTCACTCTTTAGATTTACAATGAGAGGGTCATTCCAATACAATCGCAGGTGAGAACATACCATGGCCACTCATTGCCAATCCTCAACAATGAAGTATATCATTTCGGATGAAGATGCCAATACACCAACAAATATAATATGTCACTCCATCAATGAATAAATAACATGAACACTTTGTTGAATGTAACACTCCCATCATTGATGCAAATACACACACACGTGCACATTCAAAATTCAAGATGCAAAGCAATTCATTCTTGTAATTTCTTTCATACTTAGATTAATATACACATGATATACCATACATGTGGTAGAATTGTTAGCAAAGTAATCACACACCTTTGTGCAGTCTTTATCACATGGAATTTGATGCAAGGTATTCTCTACATTTTACGTAACATCCTCAGTTTTAATCCCCACAAATTATAATGTAATGGTGTAAATGTGATTAGGTCGATGAAACAATATGTTTTGGAATCAAGAGCATGTGTTGATTAATATGGTCGTGGGCCAACAATATAATATGTAAGCATTGTGTTGTTGTTTTTAATAAATAAAATGTGATGTCAGCTGCAAAGGGGACATGGACAAGGATGGGGGTTGAGTAATCCACAAGAGAGGAGGGGTCTAGAAAAAAGGGGGGTTTTATTCATGAGTTTAATTCTCAAATTCTTTTCCTGATTTTAATTCTTTGAGCGAACCTTTTGTCTTCCCTTGAGTGTGGAAGAGCCCGATCATTGAATATCTATAAGAGGGTGGGTGTAATCAGCCACATCCCATAGTTATTGAGAGATTAATTGAAGTATAACCAGCTTGGGGAAAAGTGTGGGTCAAGCAAACAATAGTAAAAAGGAGGAAAAATCGGTATGGGGGGGAGACAATAGTTTAGACAATTGTGTTTTCAGCATGAGAGCAAGCAGGCAACAAAGAAACAAGAGCGTTGGAGCTAGATCAACAATGCAGGGTGAATTCAGGAGTGTCTTGGAGCTTAAAGATTGAAAAACCAAGTTGTCATGCCTAAAGAGTGAAATCCTATGTGGGAATTGCACTGTAGAAGGATCAGGTTGTCAGTCTTGAAGAGTGAACTCCTATGGGAGTTGCACTGCAATGGCAAGTTATTATTGTTGTTTCCTGGTAGTTTTCCTAGCGGTGGGCTCCCTTGTGTTTCCCACCAGTGAGATTCCTAGTTACCTGCACTAGAGAGACAATGATAAACAAATGGCACACCCGATGGACTAAGAGCAATGAAGGGGTACATTCCTTAGGTTGGGTAGGTCGAGGGGAAGAGAGTTGGTGCAAAATCGGGATAGTTGTAGGAGAATGGCAGTGAGTTGTGGAATTTTCTTAGATGTGAGTGGACTGTGAGAGATCACCCTTTTTGTGGATGTAACAAATATAAATAATAATAATAATAATATAAATAATAATAATAATAATATATTAGATAAAATAATCAAGAGTAGTGTACCTCTTCATCAAGAGGCATGTACCTCTTCACTCGTGACCAGTCGATGCTATAAGTAAACCATCACGAGGGTGAATGTAACATCACCCTATTTTTATCAATCAATTTATATATATTCGGAATAACTATGTCTACACATAAATAACAAACTTATTGTTACAGTGGTATCAGAGCAAATCTTTGGAAATTGTGGGTATCTACACCAGCCACCGATTTGTGCTAATCGTACAACCATTTCTTCCCCTAATTGTACCTGTAACTGCTACTAACTTGTCGTTCGTACACCCACCCTCATCTATTTTCTTTCGTACATGAATTGTCCCCTACCATCGTACCATGTCTCTTACCATAGTCTCGACCTGTTCCATACCTGTTTCTGTCACCGTACATTCGACCTGTTCCCACCGTCGAATGACTTTATTAAAATAAATAAAGTACCCTTATTTATTTTAATAAAGTCATTTTATTTATTATATTGCCTCATGCAATATATATCATTCGATGAGGCTTGACTTTTATATTAATTTGGGTTGACTTAAAAATTTTGGTGAAAAAGCTAATGTTGAACATAGTAGATAGAAAATTTTATTTTTGTATACATAAAAATAAGTATTTATTAAAGATTTTATTGGTTGATAAATTGAGGGTCTTATTGGAAACTTCACATAGATCGATAAACTTAAATTAATTTCGCTAGTATCTTCAAGATCATATCATCTGGTGAAGTCCCCAACGACGGCGACCAGCATCATGTACTCCTTCCCGTCGGATATAATCCCAAACACTTGCCATTCCAACAGAGGCGATCGACTGAATCTGCCGAGGACGTCTGATTCTATTCAGCCTGGGAATTTAATTAGGCTCACGTGATTGGAAAGTGCATAGACCCCACACTTATTAAAAGTTCACATCAATTGAAAGACCGTGCCCCGATCTATGGTGGTTAATATGTGGCACTTGGAATTCGTGTAGCCAAAAAGAGCATGGTGGCAGTTGCACCCACCATGACTGTGTTGAATTTGTAGATTTCCTAGTGTTGATATTATGGTAGCTGCGGGAGGTATTTACCTCCACATGTAAACCTGGAGAGAATAGAATACTCCAAGAAGCAATACGAAACCCTAATGAGTTGGCTAATAACCCTAGAAGACTTGTCGGCTCAAGAAGATAATTTGTATTAGGTTATTAGCCTCCAAGAGAAGAAGTCGACCAGAAGAAATAATAATATATTGAACAAACAGATACCCAGAATGAGAATTCGGCCTATGCAGTTAGCCAGAATTACTATAAATATAGGAGGCCAGTCTTCATTTTGGCAGGCAGTCTCAGAATTGCAGAGCAACACTTGTGCGCACTGCAGTTGCCTAGTTTCTGCGCAGTTTTGGAGGAGAGTTGTCGTTGCAGCTACTGCAGTTGGCTTGGACTATATCTTGGTTAGGGTTTGGACTATCTGATCAGCTCTTGTTGGTGCGCTATCCTTGGGGAAAGGTGCACTACCCTTTCTTTGGCTATCTAGCCTAGGGTTTGCTTCCAGAGTGATTCTCTGTCAAGGTTAAGGTGCTCGGAGGGTGGCTTCGGCCTATGGTTGGGTGACAATAGGGATATTGTCAATGGTAAAATGAGCACATCCATTATATTATAACAGGCTATGGGCCCACACCTCCTTCATTCAATCTAACCGCTGGAAGGAAACATAGACGTGAGGATATTGAGCTCATTGAAGAATTGTTGCTAGGGTTTCTAGCAGGAGAAGTCACCATAGCACTACCGCTAGGGTTACTAGAAGGTGTAGTTGCAGAAACCCTAATCCTCTCGTTGAGGCACCTTAAGTGAAGGGATTGACCTAATTTCAAGACAGTTCAGTGTGCCCTAGCCTAGCGCATCTCCTGATACTCTCAGCAAGCCAAGACGTCAAGTTTGAGTTTTTGGTCAAATCTAGGGTTTGACCAAGTCAAAGAAGCCATGATTTATTCTATGAAGTCGGAGAACAAGTTAGATGGAGCTTCTAACTTCAGAGCGTGGAAGACAAGGATCGACCTCATCCTTGCCAAGAATAAAGTGTTGAATGTCGTGAAAGGAAAGAACATGGAACTAGTGTTTGAAGAAGGAAAAGAGAAGGAACCACAAAACATTGCAGTTATGGAGAAGTTCAAAGATGGTGACATCAATGCTATGAGTATCATAGTGGAATCTATAAAAGACCACTTGATACCCTACATCTCCCATCTTGACTCATCGAATAAGATGTACGATGCCCTAACAAATCTCTTCTCGGTCAGAAACATTGGACAAATTATGAGTCTGAAGAATGAACTCCGTGACATGAAGACGAATGATGATGACATCATAACATCATACTTTGTGATAATCTCTCAGTTAAGAGATCAAGTACAAGCTATTAAAGAGATAATCTCAGAGAAGGAATTGGTAAACATAGTACTCAATGGTCTTCCCAAGACGTGGGATGCATTTTTCGCAAGCATGAATACAAGAAAGGAGTATCTGACATTTGAAGAAATTTGGACTTGTTGTGCTAGAGAAGAATCAAGGATCAGTGCAAAAGAGAAACCCCAAAAGAAGTACGATGATCAAGCCTTCACAGCAATATTCAAGAACTTCAGGAACAAAAGAAAGTTTGGTTCAAAGAGGAAGACAAATCAAGAGAAAGATATTTCAGAAATACAATGCTTCAACTGTCGAAAGTATGGTCACTACAAGAATCATTGTCCCGAGCTAAAGAAAAGGAAGGAGAAACACGAAGCATCAATTACCGAAGAAAAGGAACCTACAAAGAAGACTAAGAAAGATGAAAGAGACTTATTCTTCTAAAGAAGACAATAAGGATGCAGACGGAAGAGTGGACTCTATTAGACAGAGGGAGCCAATTATATGCACTCATACATGAAGCAAGGATTAGGAGGGAGCTAATCCTATGATCCATTGAAGATGATGAAGTATATATCCATGGTAGCAACCATGAAATACAGTACGTGTCCAGTTCAACCTCAGAAGAAGTCTTCTTCGAAGAGAAGCCTTAAAGTATCCCTGGTTGTCCATCCACATCTGTGATCCTATGATGAAAGAAATAAATGGAATCTTTAGGGCATGGAATCTATAAGAAACTCCATGGACTCGAGAACTAAGGAAACACATCAGGAAGAACAAGAAGATTCCAAGAAAGAAAGAGAAGCTAGAACAACCAGTCATTGTATTAAGAATCACAAGATTACCAGCCTGATATGAACTCACTAAAAGAAATGTATGAAGACTTATGAATGAAAGCATTGCGAGATCTAGAACTAGAGGTTCTCCCATATGGAGGGAGAAGAATATGATGATTACTTGTTCCAGTAAACCGACATATCTCTACATGAGTCAATATATCATCCATAACATCCATGAGTTGGAGTTCTACATCAGAGAAATGCAAAGACTGTTCTCCAAAACAATTGAACAAAGAGCGCATGAAGAAAAACCTCAAGACTTTAAGGCATACCAGAAAGAGACCCTTGTATGTAGATGGAAGAAGATAACTTGGTGGAGAACCTCCAGTGCACAACAGAAGTGTGGTGAAGATTTTCTATAACAAAAGATATTGTATTAATATGATTACTCAGTAGATCAGATCTCATGATGACAAAAGAAGTGCCACATGGATATGTTCCAGTTTTCCAACAATGATATACTTCATTGATCAGAGCTACATGAAGCCTTCAGAGAAAACTAGTGTTTCAGACCAAAGTACATTTGAAATCAAGCATTACATTATCCGTGATGAAATCTAGAAAGGAGAAAGTGGTTCTCCAATACATATCTCCACAGATGAGCAGATAAGCAGACATTTTGGTAAAGCTTATATCCAAGATGAAAGAGTTTGTGTACTCAAGCTGGAGCTCGTGGAGATGACTTTCTTATTGAAAAAGGAATAGATGACTCCTAGGTTGGGAGGGAGCACTGATATGTATTGATTTATGGACAATCATTTTTCAGTTCGAAAAATGGTCCACGATGAGCAGTTTCCTTTCCAGTTCGGAAAGTGGATTGAGATTTCTGACGGACGTCGATTTCCCATTATGGTTAACATGGGAAGTGGTCCATATTGATGATGTACCATAGACAACGACTTCCCATTGTGGTTAACATGGGGAGTGGTCTAGGGCAGTATCTCTTCTTGAGGGTTACTCAAGAAGACTGGCCCGCCTCGCTGAACAACGATTTCTCATTGTGGTTAACATGAGGAATGGTCCATTTTGGAGGTTGGTACAGGACAGTATTTTCCTCTTGTGTTTAACAGAGGAAATGGTCCAGACAGTCATTCCTTAGGGTGTATTCATTCACTCCAGGTTGCACTTTGTTTAGTGCCGGAGGAATAGCCCAGGGTGGGGAATGGTCCAGGCTCAACAATCAGGGATAGGCATTCCTTAGGGAAGATTCATTCTCTCCAAGTTACACTTTTTTTAGTGCCGGAGGAATGGCCCAGGGTGAGGAATGGTCCAGGTTCAGAAATCAGAACAAACATTCTTCCTTGTTTGAGAAGAATAAGGTAGATAGCCCATCGTTGATGTTCTACTCTAAGGGCATATATTCTTTCAGATCTCACAGATGTGAGTGAAAGATTGGCCCAAATGATTCAGCTTATATCATAACATTGTTTCTGTGCAGGTTGATATCAGATGATTGTTATGAAGACTGTATGACAATAGATGTATACTACTGTGGTGGATGTGTTCCATTGTTCGTGAGTATACATTACTAATCAAGTACTTGTTTGCTACTTGGTGTGGTAGTGTACCACTAGATTGTAGTTATGTACTACTATGTATAGACACAGTTGTGTTCTATTTTTTTCTGATTATCTTGAAGACTATTACCAGTTTGGTAAATGATTATCAGCCAGATGAATGATTAAAGGACAGAGATTTCCCAGACGGAAAATGGTTTATAACATCTACTCTTCTAGGACATATGTACAGATTAGAAGAATGGCTCTTGTATCACTCTCTGGTGTGAGTGAATTATCCAGCATCATGTCTAATTACTCAGATGGAGTATGGTTTTGAGAGATGATGCAGCTGATGACACTAATGGTAATGATGATGCTCATGATTTAGTCATGAGATAGTCTAGACGACTATGTTGATGCTATCGGGTGAATGATATATTTGTGCTCAATACCATTACCTGTAATACCTCCCTAGCTAGGAGGGAGTGTTGATATTATGGTAGCTGTGGGAGGTATTTACCTCCACATGTAAACCTGACGAGAATAGAATACTCCGGGAAGAAAGAAGAAATCCTAATGAGTTGGCTAATAACCCTAGAAGACTTTTCGGCTCAAGAAGATAATTTGTATTAGGTTATTAGCCTCCAAGAGAAGAAGTCAGCCAGTAGAAATAATAATATACTGAACAGACAGATACCTAGAATGAGAAGTCGGCCCAGGCAGTTAGCCAAAATTACTATAAATAAAGGAGGCCAGTCTTAATTTTGGTAGGCAGTCTCAGAATTGCAGAGCAACACTTGTGTGCACTACAGTTGCCCAGTTTCTATGCAATTTTGGAGGAGAGTTTTCGTTGCAGCTACTGCAGTTGGCTTGGACTATATCTTGGTTAGGGTTTGGACTATCTGATCAGCTCTTGTTGGTGCACTATCCTTGGGTAAAGGTGTGCTACCCTTTGTTTGGCTATCTAGCCTAGGGTTTTCTTTCGGAGTGATTCTCTGTCAAGGTTAAGGTGCTCGGAGGGTGGCTTCAGCCTATGGTTGGGTTTTGCCCAGANTTTGGACTATCTGATCAGCTCTTGTTGGTGCACTATCCTTGGGTAAAGGTGTGCTACCCTTTGTTTGGCTATCTAGCCTAGGGTTTTCTTTCGGAGTGATTCTCTGTCAAGGTTAAGGTGCTCGGAGGGTGGCTTCAGCCTATGGTTGGGTGACAATAGTGATATTGTCAATGGTAAAATGAGCACATCCATTATATTCTAACACCTAGCGACCCTCACACTGAAAGAAACAACTCCTTGCCCTGAACATTGGATTCAAGGGAAGCCAAAGGGAATGAAAAGCACTTAAATAAACTCTAGCCAGATCGATTCTTAAACATAGTACTAGTAAGATTGGTTTTCCACACAAATGAGGCATCAAGAGAAGTGAGGGTTTGGCACCAAGAAGGACATTGTCTATGCACTTTCTCTGCGAGTGCATTGAGAGCTCCGTGAAGCTCAGAGTTTCTAAGATCCTCGCGTCACGATATCTCTGTTAAATCTCCATTAAAACCTTGTATAAGAATCCAAGTAGCTCCATTCTTTAAGTGTGGTCATCAGTGTTAGCATGGGCAACGTGTTATTGTGAATTAGGTGGTTCAAAAATATAAGTCTGCAATTACTTAGGGTTATCAATCAACAGAGGCAAAATTATCAACAAAGAATGCCAAAGATCCTCTTGGCAAGTCCTTCAAAATTCATCCCAAAGGATTAGTGACAGTTGCGAACTGTTGCCTCAAGAAAATTATGGTTTATCTAATTTATCTATTTTGTTTTTATTACAATTTATCTAATTTGTTTTTTAAACAAAGATCTGCATTTTGAGGTAACTTAGTGAATCCCCATTAGTTTTATTATTTGGAGGGCAACATACTGAAAAATTGAACTTATGACCTTCTTGTTAGCTTCAGAGGCAATATACGTAGTGTGCTGCTCTTATTTTAAATAAAGTCACTTTATTTATTTGAAATAAAGTTACTTTTAAAAGGTTACTTGTTTTAATAAAATTACATAATTATAAAGTAATTTATATTATAATAAGACCTTATCATTAAATCCTTTACGGGGGAACTATTTTAAAAATTAAAATATGGAAGGAAGCAGGAAAAAGAACGAGGAGACACAGGAATAAATTAACCATAAAAGCGAAATCAACAGTATTAAATATCATCTGGGTAAAGTCGAGAAGAGTCAAGAGGAATTCGACGAAGTACAAAAACTACTATTGGAAAAAATCAATACATTATTACAAAAAGAAGACTGAATTGACACGTTAATAGATACATCAGAGGAGCGATGGAGTAATTATTTAAGAATAAGAGGTAACAACAAGGATGCGAGTACAAGGATGCTTAATTCATAGATCGCGAGAATTGATCAATTAATCGAACGAATGGACACATTATACGCAGAGCCCTTAGCTTATCAAAGGCCACCACAAAGCATGAGATCAAAAAATTTAGAGGATCAAGGACAGTAGGAAATACCGGAGGTAATTTTTTCAAGAAATACCAACAAATTTCAAGAAAGAGATTACCAGAAGTTTAAAAAAGAGTTATTGAAATATGATGACAAGGACCATAGAGGAGTTATTGTTTGGATTGACAAAATGGACGAAATTTTTGAATCAAACCCTTCGCTAGGCGAATGAGAAAAAGTAATGAAAGCCTCCAATAGTTTAGAAAGAGAAACTTATCACTGGTACCTATGGTGGTCCAAAAAATGTGACGTGTGTTCCTTCCATTGGAAAAAATTCATAGTTTCCCTACTAAAAATATTCCACGATGAAGTGGATGATGACCTATATAACAAGTACGTGCATCTTAAGCAGAAGGGGAGCATAAACAACTATACACATGAATGGGAGGTGTTGGCAACAAGGCAAAGTGGATTCACTGATGAACAATTACTAAAAATGTATATTTGTGGATTAAAGGATTACATCCATAGTGAAATTAAACTATGGAATCCTAAAACTATTAAAGAGGCTAGACACGCAACAATGCTAATTGAACAAAAAGACAAGTTCAATAAGCCATCATTCGTAGGTTCAAAAGTGTCAAACAAATATTCAAACGAAAAACCAAATAAGTACTCTACATAAAAGTCTAACCCAGATAAGAAATGGGTGAACAAATGTAGATATTGTGGGTACAATTGGGTTCCAGGGCACAAATGCAATAATAAAAAATTATATACTTTCAAAGTAGAGAAGGAATCAGACTCATCTAGTAGTGAATCAGAGAGAGAGAACAAGAAGAAAAACAATTGTCGCAAGTGTGGAAAAAATTGGACACCAAGGCACAGATGTGAGGACAAGTCATTACGCTACTTTAGAATAGTGGATGGGAAGCAAGTAGAAGTCCCGAAAATAGAGGATGAAATAACTATAGAATACAAAGTAGATTCTGACCATGATGAAATACCACAAGAAGCATCACTAGCTTCAATCTCATGTGTCCAAAAAAATCGAAATGAAGAAAACAAACTTCAAAGAGAGATAATTACTCCAAAATACATTCCACCACATCTCAAAAAGGATAAGAGCCAACCTCCAAGAAAAGAAGAAAGAAAACCTACAATTCTACTGAAAACTATGCAAGTGAAACCACAACCTAAGACCCTAAAACTTAAGGGAGTCATAAAAGATATAAATTTAACAATACTCGTAGATTTTGGCAGTACTCATAACTGTATAGACATTGATGTCGCAAAAAAACTAAATTGTTTCATCTACCCCACCAAGGACCTCACTGTTAAGATTTCTAATGGACAAAGGGTCTAATAAGTTGGAAAATTTCATAAAATCTCAGTTCAAATACAAAAACTAGAACTACAAACATGATTCTATGCTCTATCGCTCGAAGGAATGGAAATGGTGCTAGGTGTCGAATGGTTGATACAGTTGGAGAGTTATGCCACAAATATTGAAGAACAATTCATGGAATTTAATTGGCAAGGTCAACACTATAACTCTATGGTGTCAAAGGGTCCACTCTTAAGAAGAATCAATTACCAACAACAGAAAAAACTTCATTTCACTACAGAAGCATCCTCTACTAGAGAGAATCATATTTTACAATGCTTTGAGGACAAAGGATTCCTTAAGAGGGTGGCAATGTAGCGAACATAAATAATAATAATAGTAATAATAATAATAATTTAATTAGATAAAATAATCAAGAGGCACGTACCTCTTCACTTGTGACTAGTCAATGTTATTAGTAAACTGTCATGAATGTAACATCATCTTATCATTTTTATCAATCAATTTATATATATTCAGAATAACTCTGTCTACACATAAATAACAAACTTATCGTTAGAGTGGATTCCTAGCCCTATCTCGGGGGTGACTTGTTGTTGAGATTTGGAACAACAAGTCTATGGTCGGGTGAAACATCTATCCCAAGTCGTTTGTTGCACAATTGTTCGGAAAAGATAAGTGTTTTATCTATTTTCTGAGTTATATTATGAGTTTAATTTGACTTTGTATTAGATATGGGAATGAGACTGATTCATATGTTGTTTTAATGAGTTATTAGTTTCACTCATGCATTCTTTCAGCATGTTGTAGATGCACTTAAATAATGGTTAATCTGTATGATTAAGTAGTTGGTAAGCTATGGGATTCTGTTTAGCGGACATTATATTATATTTATATGTATTTTGAAATTAATGGACCTTAGCTGAGTTGGGGTACGCTACAGTATGGTATCAGAGCTCAGGTTTATGGCACTTGGGTTGTATGGTCTAAAAAAGCCGCACAAAAGCAAAGTTGCAAGCTAATGTCTGCAATTGTTTGACATAATGGTGCGTTAGAGTTTGAGTTTTAGCTTTTTTAGAGTCGGCCAAGGAGGGTCATGATGTATCTGAGTAGAGAAACCCACAATGTTGGGAGAAATTGGGAGACAAATCTCACTCAGAGTCGTCGAATTTGCAGCAACAATGTTTCTTTTATAAATTTGAAGAGAAGTAGAACCTTAATTATGTTTATCTTACTTGAATTTCCTTCATATCATGATCATGAATACTTATTGTTTTATACTTTATTATGAATCCTTGAATGTTTGTTATGCATGGAAATGATTAAGAGGACTTTGAATCCTTTGTCACAATGTATTGTCACTATAGGTAATGAGATCATTTTGGGTATTTGAAGGCATGATCCAAAAACACAAGATTATAGCTTATACATCTCACCAACATAAAGTCTTTATAGAAATGAAATATAATCCATGTTCTCTATATGATGTCAATTTCTCTATCTTTATAATTGATTCAAGGCTTATGTTCTAAATTTAACTTTCACACAAACAACCAACTCATTATTCATGAATGGCTATATTCAACCTCTATATAGCAATGCCAACTAACAATAAATCTTTATTGCATGAAATTCAACCCAACCTCAATCAGAATGTTGTCAACAATTGTCTTCACTCTTTAGATTTACAATGAGAGGGTCATTCCAATACCATCATAAGTGAGAACATATCATGGCCACTCATTTCCAATCCACAACAATGAAGTATATCGTTTCGGATGATGATGTCAATCCACCAAAAAATATAATATGTCACTCCATCAATGAATAAAGAACATGAACACTTTGCTCAAGGTAACACTCCCATCATTGATGCAAATACACACACACACACATTCAAAATTCAATATGAAAGGCAATTCATTCTTGCAATTGCTTTCATACTTAGATTAATATACACATGATATACCATACATGTGGTAGCAATGGTAGCAGAGTAATCACACTCATTTGTGCAATCTTTATCACATGGGATTTGTTGCAAGGTGTTCTCTACATTTTGTGTAACATCCCCAATTTTAATCCCCACAAATTATAATGTAGTGGTGTAAATGTGATTAGGTCAATGAACCAATATGTTTTGGGATGAAGAACTTGTGTCAGTTAATATGGCCCTGGGCCAACAATGTAATATGTAAGCATTGTATTGTTGTTTTTAATAAATAAAATGTAATGTCAGTTGCAAAGGGAACATGGACAAAGATGGGGGTTGAGTAATCCACAAGAGAGGAGGGGTCTAGAAAAAAAGGGGGTTTTATCCTTGAGTTTAATTCCAAAATCCTTTTCCTAAGTGAACCTTATGTCTTTCCTTGAGTGTGGAAGAGCCCAATCATTGAATATATGTAAGAGGGTGGGTGTAATCAGTCACATCCCATAGTTATTGAGAGATGAACTGAGGTATAACCAACTTGGGGGAAAGTGTGGATCAAGCAAACAATAGTAAAAAGGAGGAAAAATTGGTAATGTAGAGAAGAAAATAGTTTAGACAGTCATTTTTTCATCATGAGAGCGAGCAAAAAACAGAGAAATGGGAGAGTTGGAGCTAGAGAAACAATGTAAGGTGAATTCAAGATTGTCTTGGAGCTTAAATATTGAAGAACCAGGCTGTCAGGCCTAAAGAGTGGACTCATGTGTGGGAATTGCACTATAGAAGAATCAGTTTGCCAGGCCTACAGAGTGAACTCCTATGGGAGTTGCACTACAACAACAAGTTATTGTTGTTGTTTTCTGGTAGTTTTCCTAGCTGTGAGATACCTTGAGTTTCCCAGTAGTGAGATTCTTGTCTACCTACGTCAGAGAGACCTTAATAAATGAATGGGACACCCGATGGACTCAGAGCAATGAAGGGGTACATTCCTTAGGTTGGGTAGGTCGAGGGGAAGGGAGTTGGTGGAAAATCGGGATAGTTGTTGGAAAATGGCAGTGGGTTGTGGTATTTTCTTAGTTGTGAGTATAAAATGGGAGATCATCCTCTTTTATAAATTCCTATCCCTAGATCAAGGGTGACTTGTTGTTGATATTTGGATCAACAAGTCTATGGTTGGGTGGAACGTCCATCCCAAGCAGTTGGTTTCACAATTGTTTGGAAAAGATAAGTGTTTTATCATTTTGATGAGTTATATTATGAGTTTAATTTTATTGTGCATTAGCAATGTGAATGAGA
The DNA here is from genome assembly GCA_032191745.1 of Picea mariana. Lineage (NCBI taxonomy): Eukaryota > Viridiplantae > Streptophyta > Pinopsida > Pinales > Pinaceae > Picea > Picea mariana. Next base: position 222 of record JASDQU010686381.1, on the reverse strand, counting down.
TACATGTATTGTAGAATTCCTGCAGAAACCCGATAGATCTATAATTCTAGTTAAATTGAACACAAACAATTTGCTGATATTCAAGAGATGAGAGAAAGTTTTTGCTCCATAAATCAGAGAATTATATTAATAAAAAATGAATATACATGAGCAACCATCCTCAAAAAAGAAGAGAGGAGGTGAATATATAGAATTTCTATGTTGGAAATTCTATATATTCAC
>JASDQU010686380.1:26643-43563 GCA_032191745.1 Picea mariana | reverse complement strand
TTTGGCTAGCCTGTGTTGGAGCCTTTAAAGGTAAGTGGGATAGCCTGAGGGACTGTGGAGTAGAGAAGGGGGTACACTTCATTGAGTCATGCAGGTTAATGGGGAATTAGAGGTTGTATGTTGGAATTGTTGTTGGAGTTGGGTACCTTAGCTTAGCCATTGCTTATGCTGAATATGATACCTTAGTTGTCTTAGGTAGGATTTTCCCTAGTTTAGTCATAGCCCCAAATCGAGGGTGACTTGTTGTTGAGAGAGATAGAACAATGATGTATGTGGTTGGGAGGAACATTTGAGGTTTATATCTAGTTTGTGATTCTATAAAAATAAAAGTGTTGTTATTATATTATTTTATGTTGTGTGTAATGTTTCATTTTATATGTTAAATTTTATTATGTTGTGCATGTGTCCATTTATGTATATTATTATGTGTTATGTATGAGACTGCATATTATTTGGAAAACATAAGTTTATCATATGTAAGACATATTATTATAGTTGGTTTTAGAGCCCTGTTGGGCATAACTATTCATGGTATCAGAGTAATTATGAGTGAGGTTAACTAATTTTAAAAAATATAGTTTATAGATAGGTTGAATTGTAGTGACATATGCCCAAAAGTGAGTCTAGGGTGTGTTATGTGGGAAGAGTGTGTTTCTTTTTTAGTTGTGTTATGGATGTTGTGTTGCACTTGGAGAGGTTTATTTTCTTCTATATCTACCTCTTCATTTCCTATAACAACTCTAGAAGTCCCAATGGAGGATTGATGCTCATCATCTAAAATATGTACAACTAGAATAGTTATAGTTGTTGCCCCTTCAAAGGCCTCAAAAGCCTTCAACATTTCTTCTATTGAGAACATAGCCTTTACATCCTCTCAAAAGAGGTGGTGGTTGTTATTTTTTGAGGTGACCTAACCTACTAAAATGTCTAACTCCAAAACCTAGGTGAAAGAAATACCTCTGTTTTGACTTTGTAATGTGTTGGATCATATTATACATAAATTAAAATGTGAGTTGGTATTAAAATACCAAATATATGCCGACAAGTTTTATCACTTTAGAATAACATTTTCATTTATAAACCATATCTGAAATCACTTAAATTAATGTAGATTTACATAAGCAAATGTGTCCTATTGTTTTCAATATAAATGTTAAATCCCTCAGTTTAGCCTTAGATTATGTCAAATTAGCGGGACTTATAAGTACTGGAAATTACCAAACCATGAAGACAATGGTAGATAAAAAACAAATTTGTAATAAGACAATTTTGGACTACTAAAAGATTCATATATAGAGATAAGAGATGAATTGATAAGAGATGAATTTTAAGTACATACTCTCAACGTATCACAAGCTAGTACAACCCTCCAAGATCTTCAAAACCCTAGCTAGGGAAAACCAAGAAAAACCCTAGCTCTATCAAATACACTCCAACAAGCTAGAATCACCACTATCAAGTCCTCCTTGGTCTCATGCAAGGAATATCCTCTTTCATTTCTCCTCAACAAGTACAACTTAGGGTTTATTACCAAACCCTAACTCTAATGACTCCTTAGGGATAAAACCCCATCCCTAGACTTCTAGAATTCTCCAAGAAATCCTAGCATATTAAGAGAAAAACAGATAAAGTATGAAGAATATTGAACAAGAAAAAGAGACATTCTAGTGATCCTTGATCTTACATACATAACCTAAGTGCAAAGAAGAATAAGCACAAGTTCATCTTTGATGATGATGTTGTCTCTCTCCTTCCTCTATTTATATGAGAGGTATGGGAGGTCTACAATGAAAAATGGACCTAATCCACTCCAAGAAACCTACAAGACACAAATAAGTCCACACAGGTGAAGCACTCTACTTGAAGTGATACATATCAAGCTTCAAGGTGACTCTGATCAACAAGAGAGGCTTGAAGGTCTGAGTTCTACTCCTCGAGGTCCAACACTCCTCCTACAAGAGGCCAAACCTCTAATGAATCTCCAATGTCGCGATCTTGATTAGGCTAGAGAACTTGGTGATCGAAAGTCTACTACATGTTATGATTTAAGTATTGGTTTTATACCTATCACTTGGGATTGTAAGAAGCAACAAGATCATTCTCTTTCTTTAGAAAACAAAATTATTAAGAAACCATTAATGCAAGTCAATAATCCTTGTGGTTGTGATAGATCCTTTCATATTTTGGATTCCAGTAGCATCATTTGACCATAAACAAACATAAGTGAAACAAACACATTGAGGTACACATGCACTTCATAAAAAAGCTTATTCAAGATCGTGTTCTTGAAGTGCTCTTTTTCCTACATACGATCAAGTTGCAAACATTTTCATAAAGTATCTTATAAAAGCGAAGTTTTCCAAACTTTGATCTATGTTAGGAGTTAAAGAAGTTTTCATTAAAGGGGGATAGTCTCTAATGCTTCCTTCCTTCTCCTAATGTGTTACCTTTGTAAATCCTTCAATCCTATCCTATGTTTTTCTTAAAGGGGAATGTTAGGATATTTAGACACTTAGGAGTTAGTTAAGATCAAATTGGTCTAATGTGTCTTTAGGTAAGGCGTGTTTCTTTAGTATGAATTTGTAGTTATGTAATCCAATGGTCATGATATGTTATAAAAATGAAGTGACTTGACGGTTCATTTTATTCTCGATATTACTAGCTATATTGATCTATGGATTAACACTTGATTGTTCCATGATCTATATTTAAAGGGCATGGAGGGTCATTTGATAATGATCAATTGTGAGAAACTCATATGCAATTTTTTTYCTTTTGCATTAATATGTTTCCTCAAGTGGCTACATTGGTTAGGGCCATGGATTGTTTCCCTCTTTGAGATTTTTAACCATGTAATACACAAGTGTAGAKATATTTGATCTATTARTGTGAGTGGTTGCTTAAGGTGTTCGACTTGTGTGGAAATACCATGTTTATCGATATGTTATTTTCCAAAATTAATATTTACATAGATTGAATTCACCATGGTAATCMTACAACATGGTYCATATACATTTATCTACATCATGTACATGCCTAGACATTTTCTAATTGGGTCTTTGCCTTGAGCTCCATATTATAAACCAATAATAAAATATTTACATCATTTACAAGTGGGTCATTTATTTAAGCTCACATGGATTGACTCCTGTCATTATAAACTCACATTACAATTTATGCATAATATGATCCAACACATTCCAAAGTCAAAACAAAGGTATTTCTCTTGCCTAGGTCTCGGAGTTAGACATTTTAGTAGGTTAGATCACCTCAAAAAATAAAAACCACTACCTATTTTGAGAGGATGTAAAGGCTATGTTCTCAATAGAAGAAATGTTGAAGGATTTTGAGGCTTTCGAAGGGGAAACAACTATAACTATTCTAGTTGTACATATTTTAGATGATGAGGATGCTGCTTGAGCTAGAGAGAGTGGTTTTCCTCAAGGAAAACTAGCTCAGGACCCAACTCTCTATACCCTAACCTCGTCGAGGAAATGCACTAAGAAACAACAATGAGCAGCCTTCTCTGATACCAATGATCCAGATTATTTTGAGAATGAAATGAAGGCATAAATATAACAAGTAAATACACAGAGATATTGCGAGAAACACAGATATACAGTAATGCACAATTTTTATGAATGAAGAAATGTACAAAAATTGTAAAAATATAGAGTGAATGAACTTGCTAAAATGGTGGCAAATTATCTCTGAGAAGAGATGTGATGGTTACGCTCATTCAAAAGAAGAAGATGATGATTACAATGAGGCTCTAGAGGCCTTTTTAACATGAATAAAATCCAAAACCCTAACCACGGAAGATGAAACGCCAAAAGTTACGTGGGCCTCGATGGGGTAAGTTGGTATGTCAACTTCCTAAGGGTGTAACTTTTGCATATGATCTATGTTTGGGGCGCACAATAGCTTGTTTCAATGGTCTATCYGAGGACTAGACATTTTTTCRTCACACTCTGGMTAGAGTCTATGRTGTGAATGTGGCGGGCCCATAAAACATTGTTTAGGGCCTCAAAATGACCCCAGAAGTTTGGGACTTGAAAAGTTGTAGAAAAAATACCAAGGTGGAAACCCTTGTTTTGAGCTAGTGGAATAGGTGGGTGGCCACCGATTTATGACTGGATCAATCCCCCACCCTTTAGGAAGCAATGGTCTCCATTTTTTTAAGTCCTCAGGGAGGATTTTTTTCAATCTAAACCTTGGTGAACTACTTTCCTTGTAGAAGAAGTTGTCCTGCTTAGCTTGTTGAAGGTTGTTATGACCTTGTTGTTGGAGGGGTTGGATCCGTTGAACCAATATGGCTACATGATATGACTGAGTGTGGGGGGAATCTATCGGTGAGGATGCACCATGAAGAACATGAAGGTATTTATCATAACTTGAGTTGACTGGGAAGTGTGGAGTCACCCTCGTAGGTGCAATAGGAATATCTTTTTGCTCTTCTACAATTTTGTTGATTTGCTTCTGTTCGATGGAAAACTATTGGGATGAGGCTACAATGGTTGCAGTGTCCTTTTCTTATGACCAGATTGTGAGGAGGATAAACTTTGCGGTATGAGATATTACTTTGCGGCACTGTTTTTTCGGGGCAATAGTTGGAACTACCTCTAGTATCGTGTAGGGATGACCCTCCAGAGTAACAATGACACTATAGGGTCGAGACTCATAAACAACATGATGCCTCCACATATATGGTTGGCCTAGCACAACATCACATACTGTCAGTGCAGAAACATCACATAGTACCTCATCCTTGAAGGGATTGATGTCGTATGACAAGAGGCACTACTAGATGACACGAAGATCGTGTCCCTGGTAGAGCCATCCAATGTTGTATGGTTTCAGGTGTGGTGTTGTCGGGAAATCCAAATACTTGAAAACCTCTACTAAGATTAGGTTCTTATGGCTTCTGCTATTAACAATAAAATGCAGTGGGGTCCCCTTCACCCACATCTGTGAATGGAAAAGGCGCTCCCCCTCCTTAGGATCCTCTAGTTCTTTTGGTTGTATTTTCACAGTCGTGACAACAGTAGTCAGTTCTACATCAATTATCTATCTCATTTTATTATTGTAGGAATCAGATTCCAAGTCGAGGCTCGACTCTGTTTCTTTGAGCTCGACCACCAATGATTTTTTCGAGCGACATTCATCAGTGTTGTGCAAAGGGATTTTGTGGAAGTCATACCACTTCCTAGTGTACTTCTTTGTCTTCCTGTTACCCTTCTTTTCATGTAGCTTGGACTGGTTGTCTTGAGGTTGATTGTTCTATGAGTTAGGGATGCCTTTACCATACTTTGGTTGTTGCATATTTACATACCCAAATTCCCACTTTTGCTGCTTAAATTTATGCTCAAATTTGACAACACATCTATAAGCGGATCCCAATGATGAGATGTACAAAAACTCCATTTTAGTTGGATGTACCTATGTAGAGCCCCGCGATGTTTTAGAACAAGATTTCACTCAGAGACTTTGATACCCAGCTTGGTGCTTAAGGTACAGAAGGTATTTGTGAACTTCGTCACTGTTTGGTCCCATTTTTGATGCAACGTGGTTCATCTCATGTGCTGGTCATCATAGTTTCCCACAGGATAATATTTCTCCTTGACCGCATCCATAAAAAAATCCCAAGTGGGATCAACCCCAAATATTCCAAAATAATCTATGGAATTTTTCTCCCAGTAAGTTTCCCACCAATGTTTGACATGGGGGAGAGTCTTAAGGAGCGCAAAGGTGATATTTTATTTGTCGAAATTTTTTTGAACAAAGAAATAACCTTCTAGAAAATTTAACCATTTTTCCAAAGCATCTGCATCAATCTGACCTTCAAATATAGGAATATAAAAATTGACTCGTACCTTGAATGGAATAACGTCTCCAAAGAAACTGTTTGACGAAGACACACCTATTATTTTTGGCAATTGTTGAAGGATTTGGGCAAAATTCTCCAACATCTCATTCCTCTGCTGTGCGAGAGATTTTGCGAGAAGCAACTTGATGGAATATTCTACTCCCTTGTCTCTCTTTTCTTCCACCATGGGAGGTTTCTTGGGCTGGCGAGAGAAGTTGTCCTCAAGAGAAACTAGCTCAAGACCCAACTCTCTATACCATGATCTCATTGGGGATATGTACTAAGAAACGACAAGGAGCAGCCTGCTCTTATACCACTGATCCAGATTACTTTGAGAATGAAATGAAGGAAGATATATAACAATGACATATACAAAGATATTATAATAAACACAAAGATACATTAATGCATAGTTTATATTGTTGAGAGAATGTATAAAAACTGTAAAATTACAGAGTGACTGACTCGCTAGAATGGTGGCAACTTATCACTGAGAAGAGATATGATGGCTACGCTCATTCACAAGAAGAGGATGTTGATTAAAATGAGGCTCTAGAGGCCTTTTTAATAGAAAGAAAATCCAAAACCCTACCTTGGAATATGAAACGCCAAAAGGTTTGTGGGCCCCGATGGGGGTAGTGGTATGCCAACTTCCCAAGGGAGTAACTTTTTCATACGATCTTTTTTTGGGGTGAAATATAGCTCATTGGAAAAGTATATCCAAGGAATACACATTTTCCCATCACACTCTTTATAAATCCTACAGTATGACTATGGTTGGCCCCAAAAAAGTTGTTTAGGGCCTTAAAACGACCATGAAAGTTTAGGACCTGAAAAGGTGTAGAAAAATCCCAAGGTGGAAACCTCTATTTTGAGCCAGTGGAATAGATGGGTGGCCATCGATTACCACCTGGATCAATCACCCACACTGATTTGAAGTCTTTTCCCAAGGTGTGATTCCACAATGGTTTACATAATAATCTTTCAGCCTGCTCCAAACACATGGCCTAAGTCAGTGTGGCCCCCAAGAACTCTACTTCTATAATCATTAAAATCATGTGTACTTATTTCACAACTGAACTAATCATAATTACAATATAACATAAATAAAAAAAATTGTTCCATATATTTCATGTGTACAATAAAGCCTAAAAAGACATAATGAATCATAATGCAATGATATACACATGAAGAGAACATAGTGATTAATAAAGGAATAACATGATTTCAAATGAATATAATGATTCTAATTTGGAAATCATAAGAGTATGATGAACCATTAAGTAAAGTAACATAACATCATGGGCTCACCATGAATGTAACGAGCTATCATAAATTCATGAATTCAGTAACAATTTCATAGAGAAAATTGTATGCCATAATCATATAATAACCATGAAATGTACAATAGTGCTAAGAGTGTCCTCTTGCAACGATAACAACTAGGTAAAGAAACAATTATGCATTAAATATGATTAAATAAGCTATTGATAAAAAAGGGGTGTTACAAGTCCTCCCACCTCAGAGAGACTACATCCCAAGAGCTAAGTATCTGTAAACAAATAAGGGTACATTCCCCTCATCTCATACTCCAACTCCCATGTATCATCAACCTATGAATAATGTCTCCATCTAACTTAGACCTAGTCAATAACTCTTCTTTGTAGGTGTTGTTGTGTACTATAAATGATGTTTAGGAGCTTGCTGTGGAACTCCCATATCATGAAAGTATAAAACATGGATTGGGTTAGGTATGTACCTTTTAAGTAAAGATACATGTAATATATTATGAATATATAATTGAGATGGTAAAGCCAATATATAAGCCACCAGACAAACCTATGTCTTTACCCAACCTTATATGTCAAAACCATGAAGGATCCACAATATCTTGGTGCATGTTTTCTCCTTTTTCCCAACCTTAAGGAACTTAGCTTTGGCTTTAATTAGATAAATATTTTCTCACCAACTCAAAATTTATGCTTTGATATTTTATTATTGACATGGCTCTTTGTCTATCTTGTGCATCCTTGATTTTTGTTGCACATGATTTGTTATGCTCTCCATTTCCTATGAGGTCCCACTACCTTGAGTCTTCATCATTTTTAAATTATCCTAACTAATAGGTGAGTTACACTTTCTCCCATATAATACTTCAACAGAGATCTATGAATGTTGGTAACCATTTTTGTAGGTAAACTTATCGAGCGCAAGTTAGTCTTACCATCTTCTTAACTAGTTCCTCACATACACATAGAACATGTCTTCCAATATGTGGTTCACCTCTCTATCTAACCATATGATTCTAGATGACTAGTTCATCACATACATGTGGAGAATGTCTTCTAACATGGTTCACCTCTCTATCTAACCATCTGATTCTTTGCAGGTGTGGTTGTCTACTATCAATGATCCTTAGGATCTCATTGTGGAACTCCCCTATGCTCTCCATCTGTATGCCATAAAAGTATAAAACATGGCTTGGGTTATATATGTACCTATTAAGTAAAGATACATGCAATATATTATGAATATCTAAGTGAGGTGTAAAGCCAATCTATAATCTACCACACAAATCTATGTCAAAACCATGAAGGGTCCACGATATCCTAGTGCATGCTTTCTTCTTTTGGCTTAAAATTTCCCTTCTTGATAATGCCATAAATACAACCTAATACAATTTTCCATCTATAATATAATGCATTCAAATTACTGCTCTCAAATCTAACTAATCTTGAGAAATTGCACATAAATGTCTTCTTCAACTCATGGCATATACTATCATGTTCTATTTCCCATTAATGTGCAAGATTTCATAATCATAATTACTGATAAATTCTACCCATCACCACTTCCTACCGTTCAACAATGGTTTTCTCTACATGTATCTCAAACTCTCATTTTTGGAACACAACTCAAATTTTTATCCAATCAGATAGTGGCACCATGATTTTAAAGCATGCACTATATCTACTATTTGTATGTAATTGATTAGATAACTCTTCTCACAATTCTTTAACTTATTGGACTCATAACTAACTACTCTAACATTCTATATTAACACTCCCCCAATACCTTATATGTTAGCATCGATGCACACCATGAAGTCCTTATCAAAATATAGAGACATTGACATTGGTGCCATAGTAAGGAATTCCTTTAACTCCTAAAACCTTTCCTCATGTAAAATTGGCTACAATAATTTTGTCCCTTTTCTTTGCAATTTCTCAATGGTCTTGTAATATTTAAAAATCCTTTGACAAATCTTCTGTAATATCTTACTAAACCCAAGAAGTTTCTAACCTTTGCAATTTTTTTAGGAGTAGACCAACTAAATGTTGCCTTTATCTTTTTTCAGATAAAATTTTAACTCCTCATCTAATATGACATGCCTGAATACTTTTTCTCCTCCTTGAAAAATTCATATTTGCTAAGCTTTGCATACAATTATGCTCTCATAATATTTGAAAAACAATCCAAATATGCTCCTTGTGTTCCTCCTTATTTTGGGAGTAAATAAAATGTTGTTAATAAATACCAATAGAAATTTATCCAAGTACTTCTAGAATACATCATTGATTAATCTCATGAAAACTATCGATGCATTAGTCAAACCAAAAGGTAGGACCAAGAAGTTATAGTGTCTATATGGGGTTTGAGATGTGGTCTTAGGAATGTCTGCATCCTCTACCTTGATCTATGGATAACTTGATCTTAGACCTAGTTTTGAGAACACCTTTTCCCTTCAATTTGGTCAAAAGTATCATCAATCCTCGACAAGGTCCACACTAGTTCTCAATTGTGACTTTGTTCACTAGTTCTTCGCCATCCTTCTTATTACCAAACAACAATATTGCACCTTGAGGGGAATTAGTAGGCCACATAAATCATTTGTCTAACAACTTCTATTACTGCATCTTGAGATCACTAAAATCATTGGTTCTGAATTGGTAAGGTGTCTTGGATATTGGGTTGGGTTGCTTCAAGCACAATATCAATTTTATAATTAATTTCTCTCATAGGTGGTAATCTAGGTACTTCTTTTAGAAAAAAAACATCAATAAATTCTTAAACCACCAATAATTGATCTATTATTCTAGTACTTGAATCATCCTTCACTTTATCTATGTGAATAATATATCCCTTGCATACTTTGTGCATGATGTGCTTGGCCCACATAATTGATTTCTATTTAATTGTCACCAAGCCTTGAATTCTTCTAACTAAGCATTTATCATCCAATAAGTGTACTTTATTCTCGATTGTAATCTACCTTGGATTTGTGAAGTTCTAACCAATCTTGACCAATTATGTTATCATATGATCCCAATCCATTTCATGAAAGTTTTCATGAAATGGATTTGGGATCATATGATCCCATGCATTGATCTAAAACTTGGTTGATCCATTTTATTATACCATTATCCATTTATACCTTCCAATGGAGATTCTTAGAGATAATATTGCAATTGGCCACCACTTTAGGAGAAATAAAATTGTGGGTGATACTTGTGTCAATTAGAAAGTATAACTCTAACTAAAAATAACACATCGAGCCCAAATCAAAGAATCTTGATATTCTTCCTACCATTCATCTATTGTTGCATATACCCTACCTCTGACACCTTCCTCCATTGTATCTTTTGGTTTCATATGGTTCATTACATCTTTGGCCCAATTCTCTTTCTTAGGGCATTGATAAGATTTATACCACATTTCTACACATGTACAACACTTTATTATCTAGCTATTGAATCCAACATTCCCTCTCAATCCTTCATCCATTTTATGTCCCCGTTATGGTGCCAAGTTAAAATTCCTCTTATTTTACTTTCTTGTTTAAGTTCTTTGATTTTGTATTCTTTGGTTGAGAACCTTCATGTTGAACTCTTTCTTTTGTTGCACTTCATCTCCACATAGATGAGTTGTTCAATGCATTATACAAATTATTGTTAAGGCATCACCCTTAGTCTTTCTCATGATCTTGATCCTTAAATCAATTTACAGGTCATCCATTTCCTTGATGTCAATTAGCTTGCTTATTAACAAGTCTTGTTATTATAATCTCATTAGGTATCCTTGCTTATTCAAATACTCTAAGATCCTTCCATGGAAGTTCCATTACATAGGATATACAATCACGTTAAGTCCTATTTATGCCTCATTATACTCCCGATCCGATCACATAGCTTGTGACATCCCCAAAAATAAATTATTTTTGAAATTTAAAATGTGTTGGAAAACTATTCCGTTTTTAGTAAATTCGAATTTGGAAATTTTTTTCCATTTATGGCAATTCCAAATTTCGAATTTGATAATTGTAATTAATTATTATGACTGTTGGACAGAAATTCGATTTGACCCAACTAACTATTTGACTATGACACTTGTATGAAAACAAAATATTTTATATTGATTGTAGGAGGGAAAATGGAACAGCCATGTTAAAATCAATTGACCATGACTCCATGAGTGGGGAACATATTGGAACTGCCTCTGGGCTGATTGTTACAAGTGGAAAATCAGATATTTGGCCATTGGCAGCCCCTGAAAATCAGGGATTTAGAAAGATACAAAANCCAAGGGGGAAAGAAATACCTAGGCAAAAAGGGATTGTTTTGTTAAGTAGCATATGCGAGGACGTAGGACACTGCCAAGTATGCTGGGGAGAAGAGACTATTGTTTTTCTTGCTGTTATGAACACTGCTGATTGGGTGTGAGGCAAGAGGAGTCTATTGAGAATTGAAGGACATTGCTGAGGAGGAGTTTCCGAGTTATCCCTCATGGACTCATGGTCAGGCTAGGGGGTGCACCAGGCAAGTAATTTGGCTATTCGGTTCTACGGTTGGGAGGAATGTGGCTATTCCCTTTGTCTTCCCGCGAATTGTTTCAGATATGTAAACTCTCCTCTCTATTTGAATGATTATATCTAATTGCTGTAATGCATCTATTTAAATGATCACATATCTGATGTAATGAAACTGTTGTATCTAAATTGAATTAATTCTATCACTATAGAGTGAATTAGTTATAGATGTAGCGTAATCCTTAAAGTCTGTATGGATACAATAACCTGGGTGAAATTGTTGATTATATGAATATGTGAAGTCCAATTCTCCTACATAATAGTTGGGTAAATCTTTTTCTGAAAATCAGTTTCCAAAGTAGCCCTTTATGACTGGATTAATGTCGGTATGAAAGTTAGAAGCTATTGGATTTTTCGTTTTAGGACAATCGAATGTATGGATGTGTGTAAAGTCTGGAAGTAACCCTTTTTCCTGTAATTGGATTTCTGTTAGAACACAAGTATTTCCTATACATCGAAATTTCTGGTATAAACCATCTAGGCACAAATAGGTTGAAAACCAATTTTTATGTATATATATATAAATTAAGTATATTTCTGCAATTACCAAACTCAGAATCAGAAATTTAATCAGAACGCTATCTAACACTTAGCATGGTTTTAATCCTTTACAAACCAATATATTTCCATGGCATATCTATATAACATATAGACCCGTATCTATCTAAATTGCTATTAGCAGGCATGATAATGAAATCCAGAACCTAGTGTCTACACAAGCAAATATATTTACATATGAACATATTGATAGGGATTCGTTTCTATGCTATGCGTATGATGAATTCTCGACAGACATGCAACCATAGTTATAAAGAAAATGCATGGGAGTGGGAATACCCTAACTAACACAACAACCGATACACTTTATTCAACATGTATTGAAATAGTAGACTAATGGATTTCATTAACCCCTTTATTAAAATGGAATATGCCAATGGTGTGAGCAGAGCCGAGTTACCTAAATAACAAGTACAGTATAAGAAAATCAAAAGACAATCACATTGAAATGGATCATCATTCCGAGTAAGATTCGGCCATAATTGTCTTTCTTTATTTAAAGGAAAAGAGTGTATTACATAGTTTTCCAGATCTGAATTCAATACAGACTCAACACTAAGAAAGAGATGGCGTTGTACAATTAATAAAAAGGAAAAAAAAAACAAAAAAAAATGACCCCAAGGGTTTACTCCAACAAATTTTACAACGGACAAGAACTATGCATAACAGAGCTAGTCGAATCACGATTGCCTCGAATAATGCTAGAATCTGTAGAATTGGCCTGAGGGGTGAGGGTTAGGAACCCGGATACCTTTTGCATAGGAGACGGTGGCAGGTATCCAAGGCTTGTACAGACGGAGTCCCTGCAAGAAAACGAAACCCATAAATATTAGTCTCTGTTAGAAACTTAGGTAACAAAAGAAAAGTAATTATAATGAGACGTTGAAAGTTAAACCAATAATTGCCTTCCCAGAAAAATACTTATCTTAGGATGCATGGTTCGAATCCTTTCCCCATCGTCGCTGTCTGTTTAGAGGTTCGAGTCGAGGAAGGAAGATGTGGTACAATCTCTGATGGGTCCTCACAAGAACAAGGCCCATCATTAGTGACGGTAACAAGTTTTTCCAAACCCCTCTCTTAAGATTTAATCAATAGCAAAAACCATTAGCTTGTAAACTGTACAAAGTTACCACAATAGGAATGACGAAATAGTAACACAAACTTTTTGCATACAGAATATAAATATGATTAAAAGTTAGTTGAAATCAATCCTGAACCAAACTGTAACAAGTAAGTAATATTCAACAGTAAGATCAATGTCATCGCGCTATGATATTCAGATTGACAGAAATAAATCGTTGCCCTCCAAGGTGACAAGGGTTCATTCCAAGACCCGAAATATCATGCTGTAGGACTCCCTATAAATTGACTGAGGTATCATAGAGACAGAAGCGGGTAAATCAAATAACAATAGTAAAGGCCAAACGAGAGTCTGATAGATTTACAGAGTATATAAATCGACATAATATAACATACTACCCTATCAACGAGAGACTCCCCATCGATGAACTATTCACAGGGCCAACATATTTCGGTGAGATTCTTTAAGGAATACGAAAATAGTAGTAATGAATAATGAAGTGACATATATACCAGGTCTTAGGTATTTCTCAGTGAGACACATGGTAAGAACTATATCCTCCATCTGTTAAACGAAGTCTTACTTGAGGGTAACGTATGCAATCTAGTGACCCTAACTCTGAAAGACCCGATAACTACTACAAAGAACTCTCAAACGCTTAATCAAAGGAAGAACACAACATAAATAAAAGACACAATGGTAACTAATAGAACAATAACATACTTAAAAAGTCTTTCTGAAATTTCACCTCCATACTGTTATCTATCTTGGGATTATGTTAAGGAAGAACTCACCAGTGTTTTCGGACTGCGGCATGAACTACACTATGGAAACGACCACCATCCCTCCCAGTCTTCGCTTCAAAAAGAAACTGTGGTATGCAAGACCTCTTTGAAAAAACTCAGGAATGAGAAACTATGAACTTACTCCAACCCTAATTGTCACATTTATGTCTCGTAGTAAATGCAGGGAGTGAGGAGGACGGCTAGCCATGTGACAATGGCAGGGTGAGTGTGACGCTTTGAGTATGGAGCCTAGTAAACATAAAGGAATTTCGCAGGACGACCATTAATGTAGTACAGATCTTTAACTACTACGACAGAAAAATCAAAAATCCCCTCTTCCACTTAAGAATATCTCGATTGGACACCGTCACGACTCAGGTTAACATTTTCGCCCCCTCTGTGTTAGTCCGGGATAATAGTGAGATCCTAGTTGTCAAGATTTCATTGGCAATTGGGTCTAGTAATTTCTTTACCTTTTCAACCCTGTTTTCAAGAACCAGAACATAACCGAGACTTGGTAGTTAGGTTAACTGCCTGGTGTAAAGGAAAAGAAAACTGACTCCATGTCCACTATGAATGAGAACTAGTTAGAGTTCCTAAGATAACACCTTTAAGTGAAACTACGCGTGGGCATGGAGCTATGTGTTAAATTAAAACGAGTTGTAACATGTGTTATAAAACTACCCTTCATGTGTGACCTATGTGCATTGGGTAAAGATTAAAGGTAGAACATGACATGCTAAAGACCTTGAGGATTTCCCTTATAACCTTTCTTCTCATAATATAGATAGGATATCTGGTGGCAACAAGAATTCTAGGGGTTTATAACAAGGTTTTGTTTTATACAATTAGCAAGGTTTTATTACAAAATTTTCTTAATCAAGTCGACATCAGAGTCGCATAACTAGGAGTTTCTCTTTCTTCTCCCAAGAAACTTATAAACATTTTTTTTTTGTGACAAAATGAGGTTCATTACATAGCCTTTACTCAAAGTTTGGGCTTCAACATAACATTAGTCAGGGTTGGGCATACTTATCCAATTCCATGGACTTTTATTCATATTCCTCATCGTTCATGGTACCTTGATTGAGAACATAATACTCCTCTTCCTTTCCCTGAAAGCACATATCTCCCACGTACTTGTCCTTGAAGTGATTTTTAAAATCCCTCCATATATTCTAGATGTTCCTCATCGACCTTTTATTTCCTCTTTAGGTGATCCCACCATATGTTCACACCATTAGTAAACTAATAACTAGTGAACTTAGTTTTCTCTAGAGACTTGAAATCATATAGCATCATGTACCTCTGAATATTAATAGACCAAGCTTCTACCTTATTCCCTCACTTGACATACCCATTGAAGGTAGGGTTTGCTTCCATAGATCATACCCTAACTTCTAACACTCGATTAATCTATCCATACTAGGGTCCTCTTCTTCTATCAACCTCTTCTCTTTATTCTCTAACTTGGAGCCCCAAGACTCCAACATTCCCTTAATCTTGCAAAGGTAGGTAGAAATATCATTAACTCGACTCTTCAAGGTCCTTACATGTCTAGCTATCTCTTCAAGGTTTTGGTAACTATCATGGGAGGGATGGTTTTGACTAGATTTTTTGTTCTTGCCCTAAACATGTGCACTGGAAACATCCATGATCAATCCCCTACTTGAAATTTTAACCAATCATTGTTAGTTCTAAGTAGTCAAAAGGATAGAGTGTTGCTTATACACAAAGTGAATTCTTTCATTTGTAACATAAAGTATTTCACTGATGGATAGAAAGTCAATTTAACCCATTAAAGAAAATTTGCTAATGGAAACAAGTAACCAATCATAACATGATTTTTATAACATTTTAACCTTATGCGATCTATATATTTTCTAGTTGAAGCATTTAGAACCAATTAATATATATCACTTGCAATACTTCAAGTTTATGATTTACATTTTATTCAGACTATGTAGGTTTTCAAAGTTCCTCATAATTTTGTTTTAGACTTATGGATTTAAACTGTGTATGAAATTTATGAAACGTCCAACGTTTCTAGTGGACACTCCACTCACCATCATAAACTATTAGGTCGAGAGTTTTGAAAAGAGTGCTGAAGGAAGAGGGTTATAAAGGTTAAAAAATAATAAGAAGATCCAATTGTGAATTACCATTGAAATTCAATATATATATATAATTTTTTTTTCCTCAGAAAAATGCGTAATTTTATTCATTAGGAGAGACAAAATTACATTTTGTAGGTTCTTCAAAGAGCACAACACACCTCATGTGGGTATTTTTTGTTAATGTTTATGCCATTATTATAGTTCTTTGCATTTCAATAGATAAGAGCATCATAAGAACAAGATCACTGAGAAATACCCATTCACATGAGACACATCATTTATCTTGGGAAACCCTCTAGGGGAAGAAAACCCAACAAAAACTTCCTTATCATAAATAGCTTATACCAATACAGATAGTCCTCCCCAAGAGATGCACCACTCTTCTTCTCCTCTCTCCAACTGGTAATTGCAGCTTGCCTCATAAGATAATGAGCAAGTGAGTTGTTGTTTGAAGTGAGGCGCTAGCCTCTTAATTATACAAGACTGGCACGTGTGAAAGGTCACAACTGGCAGGGCTGACCTCTCACTCTGGTTGGGTAAACCCACCTTTAATTAATTCTGGGTCTTCCATGATAACTGTTGGGGCCGACTTCTTATTCTGCCCTTTGTAATTGTCCGATGACCAATCTGCAAAAGGGGATTTGGTC